>JAGDQP010032813.1:0-21057 GCA_022664845.1 Lepisma saccharinum | reverse complement strand
ATATTTTGATGCTAGAATGCACTGGTGATTATAAGTATTAACTAAATTTGGTAAGACAGCATTATATTGATACCCATTTCGAAAATAAAATACTTTCATATCGCTTGCTACAAAATAAAATTAAATCTCTGATCTACATTAATATTTAGATCGAGCTCTTTTATAATACATCTAAAATGCTTCTTTTTTAAATATTCAGGTGTTTCGTTAATGAATTAAGTTTACTTATTAGTGTGGAATCGTTAGGACCTTTGCTGAAAGCTGGATTTTTTCAGACGTGGTTTAACACTATCTGCAATTTTTGTACATATAGATATTTACTATAAATCACAATAGCCACCTGACGGTAATCATCATCAAATATCTGAAATATTCAAGATCACAAATATCTGAAATCAAATAGCCATGGATCGTCATTATTAAATTCAAAATATGGATTTCGCAGGAATTGTTATCTTACAGGTTTACGATGTCGACTGGTCCTATTATTATTCCTCTACATTTTGTAAACGTATTCATTTTTTACAGAATTCCATAATGGTTTGGCTGTAGTAAAATGATGTTTAAGGATTCGGATTATGTTAAATATTTTTTAATTCTTAAATCAATATATTATCTAAGCATTTTAGACTTTGATATCAATGTGCAAAATTGCTAGCACCCAAGAAGTGCTAATTTTATCTTACGAACGTAAACTGAGTTTATCTTATGAACGTAAACTAAGTAAAAAATAATATACATTGAAAGTGAAGGCTTGTGTGATTTGGGCCTTATGTTCCGAATATAATGCTGTATTGAAAGAATTTAATGGTTATAAAATATACAATCGTTCCAGAAAATAAAAAAAAATATATATGAATTTATTTTTGATATATCTAGTATCAGTCACTTTTCAAATGCCACTATAACAAATACCACTCTTAATATTAAAGTAAAAATTATAAAATGTATGGAAGAAATGTCAATATAACAAAGATAATTCAAATAATATATTTAAGTTGTAATAAATAGTTTTGTGTTAAACTTAACTTGAAATATTATAGCTTAAAATAACGGAATTTCAAATACAAATTCATTTATATCGTTGCAGCGGATTTCACGACCTACACAGAAATGCGGATGGGTATAGGCAATTCTAGTACATAAACTACGATATATGAATCAACCTAATGCATAATCAGGGGAGAGGAGGGTAGCGACCACAGTATTTAATTACGGGCTAAGTGACGAGACTATGATTTGGCATTGACACTCCATCACATACAAATAACGTCCTAATCACAAATTCTGCATTTTCAACTATGATCTGACCCTCTCCTTTTACACTCGTGCAACGGACAGAGTTCCAATCGCAGTCGAAACCGCCCTCTTGACCAAAATACCACTGGTGGGTGACACATTCTAACGAGCGTCAATACTCATACACTGGAGAATACACAGTACAGTGTTCGTACAAACTAACACCCAAAACATCCAATGCCCCATAGTCGAGTTCCTAATCAGAGTTGCTAGACTGCACAAATACTTTTTTTCGAGTATTCTACTATAGGTATATTTTGCATTGCAATAGGTACATGTTCGTACGTTCCCACTCAGCTCGGATTCATCATTCTCTTGCACGCATTTTGTTTGCTTGTGTAGAATAGACAGATTGAACTATTTAAGCTTGTGACATCGTATGGAAAACTTACCCTCTGCCTTGCATCGGTTGACACCTGATGTGTCGTACACAGGCGTGTTTGTTTCTTTCTTCCATGTCATCCTTCTTTGGTTGCTCTATTACATTGCGTTCTTTCTACTAACCAGCCGAACGTGCCTCTTCATTAACCTATACTCTCCATCCATCCTTTGCATCTGTTACACTTTAATCATACACCTGATTCTTTTCCAGGCGGCCTTCAATGTAAGACTGCTGTGACATCACGGACGCCTGATAGCACTGACCACTCGACCAACGAGGACGTCTTTGTTACTACACTGCAGCTGTTGAGATGCGTACTCACCACCGTCCGACTGGATACTCCTAGTCTCTTTCATTGCTAATAAATAAGCGAAACGCTCGTTGACTGCCTTTAATTATCACCCCTGCCTGATATGCAACCACGTATTATTTTACAAAAATGGTCATAACATTAATTTTCGTTGATATATCGATGTGCCGCCAATGAATTATTATTACCTGTTGACAACTCATCCGATTTGTGATCCTTTCGACCCATCTTCACTTGGAAGACTTTCTGGGAATCCCCTACTTCCTTTGGGGAATCCCTTGCACCCTGCTTGTAGGATTTTCCAATATGCATTTTTGGATAACCCGGGTGTGACTTCCCTTAATTTATTCTCAACCGCCTACTCTCCGATTTTTTGTCTTCGCAATAATCCGCTCTGAAGTTCATTTTCCCACGCTTTTGGCAGGCTGTAACTCCGTAAGGCCTCAAAATTTCCTCCTGTTGTCTCGGCTTTTTTTCTTTATTTTTCACTGTACTATCACCTCCGGAAGTTTGTCGGTCCGTAACATTACCAGCCTGTATATATATATATATACCAGCCGCAGGATCAATTTTGTATACCTCGTTCTCTTTGTTTTTCAAAATTGTTATATTATATCGAAATTTATTGCTATGAGCATTTAATTATGTTTGTTGGTTTTGGAGCGGAGAAGAATGCGGACTGAACAGTGTATATAATGTTTAATAAATAACAATTTCAGTTGTTCTTCACATTATGATATTTATAATGTCTAGAGACTCGGTTAGCTCGGAATGTCCCACTAGAAAGGGAGCACACGAGGAATGTAAACAACTACGGAATTCGCTACCCAAAGCTCTATTTCTTACATTCTTTACTATGTAACATGGAAAAAGAAATAAGCAAATTCTTACGAAATAAATAAAATATCTCTATAGATTTTCTAAGATTAATGATAAGTGTCACATGCAAAATACGTGAATGATTTGTTTTCAATTTGTATTCTCCAATTTTAACCATACAGGAACCTTTTTTAAAAAGTATTCATTTTTATTTCAAATAATTCCGAACAATATTTTTACAAGAAACAATATCATCAGACGTGAGCCCCGTGCTCTCACGTATACATTCCATGTTACTCTGACATATATATACGTTTGGATTGTCAATTAAATATCATTAAGTAACTAATAATGTGATGTTCTAGAACTAGCTAAAAAGAATATTGAAAATTATGGCAGTTGATCTCTCGGATCTATCTGGCATCTGTGAATTTTAATAGTCATTCATATATTGCAGCACTGAATAATGATTTTTCAGAGTAATAATGGTTAAACCAATTTATTAATAATTGAATAATACTGCTACGTTTCGAAACAGTAATTTAAAAAATATTAATGTTAATCATTCACTAATTCCGGTATGAGCTATGTGCTAAGAACTATTTTTGATTAGAGTTTTCATGCTTAGATAGAAGCACTGAAATTTTCAAGAAGCATGCTGTAAATAATAAAAAAAATATCCATTCGGCAATAAAAAATGACATGTTTTTTTCGATCCATTATAAATATTCATCAAAAGTTACAGTTAATCAGACTCCCATTGGTAAGACATTTATGTTAAAGAGTTTTTAGTAACACAGCATTCATAAAAGTTTTTGATAGAGTGCCATCATCAGCGGTACTAGATTTTCATGTCATCTTAGATGAGCTAGGTGTTATGTATACCACTCATACTACATTGCGGTGTATGTATTTCAAATAAAGTGTAGATTTTAAGCTTCATATTCCGATTAAGCTCAATTTCAAAACTATCTTCTTCTATCTGATATTGACATGTTGGCTGAGGCATCTGAGTAATGCAAATTCTAGTAAGATTAACCGAATATTTCTACTTTTGCTCTTTGATAGCTCTTGAGAGACAATGCGTCCTGTTATTTTTAGTGTTATGTAGAAAACAATCTCACTTTAAACCCAAATTTGAAAGGGTTTGTTAAGTAATAGAAGAATGACAAAAATATTTGTATTCTTATTACAAAACTAAACATTTTTCAACGCCAAAATTAAATTACCTGTACACAGTTGATAACAGAGTGATTGCGATACACTATATTAAATAATATGATTAATTCGTTAGAAAATGTACTAAAAACAAAGCTTTAATATTTTATTTTTAATATATTTTAGGTAAAAGGCAGAATGCTTTCCCTGCACGACCAGGTAAGATTTAAAAGAGTACTTTACATATATCTTGAAGAAACATTTATAGTTCCACATAGGGCTTAAATATTCATGTGAAGAATTTATAAGACGCTGATATTTGTAATGGGCCGCACTACGGCATAGTAAACGTTCAATTTACGAAGTGCTGTTAGTTGGTTATTGAACTTTAGCAGACTCTCAAGTCACGTTTTCCTGAATATTAGTACTTCGTTTACATGTTTGCTGTCAGACTTAGAAACATGTTGGTAGTGCTTCTTTATTCATCTTGAAATAATCGAATAACTCTTCCGCAACTTTAAACGTATCTCCCTATGGTAGTTATTAACAAACAATTATTTGCTTTTCTCTAGTCCTTACAGAACAATATACGGAATGCAACTCGACCGCAAAATCTTGCGCCATGTTGCTAGAAATTTCAAGGAAATTTCTATCAGGCGAGTCTCATAGCAGGCAAACCCCACACCTGCAAATAATGTGAATGTGCATATTTTGAAGAAGTATAAATATAAAAGTTAAGGTTACTTACAATGTAGTGTTTAAATATTAAGAATTTAAAGGGCGAATAAATTACATTTTAGATTATTTTGACATTGCTTGGTGATTATGGGATAAAGGTAATTTTATACATTTTCATCGATAGTCTTATTTGTTGTATCGAGCATATAGAACCACATATTAGGAACGCATCGGGACGAAAATGATTTACATCTATGGAAAAAGGTTTTTCCATGTGTTCTTACAGATTATTTCACGAATTTGCATCCATATTCCTCACAGAAGGAATTGCGCTCAGTAAATAAATGTTAGCTTAATGTTTAAGGATATATACCCAATCTAACGTTAAAAATGTTGACCAGAACAATTACAGTAGAATTGCAATCGTGTGGAAAGGCAAAAACCCACTGCAAGCTAAAAAAAATAAAGTGGGTACTATTACATTATATAGCAATTCTTATCAATTCATATTTCATGCCTATAAAACAAAGACAATAAAGGATCTCGCAAACTTCACAGCCTGAATCGATTGGTGAAAGGCGCTTTGATTAGATGGTCATTGAACGAGTGTTATAGCATCACGAAAAAGACACTATCATATTATTTAAGGAGCTGATTAGAGATGTCGTTTATCATTCTGTCTGCCATCAATCTCTAACATCACTAAAAGACTGTTAGTGTTTGTCGCACGACAGCTTAAGATTCTAATAACGATTAACGGCAAAATGCCAGTGTACTGAACGACAGCCAGGATTATAATGGCTGTAATGATTCTAAGAGAAGTTCCCAAACTAATAACTTGAGTCATGATGGAAATAGATCAACATTAAACCTATATTCGATATACGAATTATTGATGCTGAATAAGTTAATGTATGCACATTAGACTAATACAGAACTAATCAAGAAAATCTCTACGACTGTAAATTCAATGAACGAATTAATACGTCTGAAGAAAAAGTTTGACAATAAATGACTAAAGCGATACAGAGTCATGATCTTAATTCCCGATCAACACGTGAGGAAAATGTAAAGAATATCCAAGGATCTTCACGGTAACAAGTAAACTACCTCGAAAATGAGATTTGGAGTTTTCATCGTCTTAAATGTGGGGACCTACGTTATACCGGAGTAAGCTAATATTTGATAAATATGCTTTTTACAAGGATATCTAACAGAAATGTCCATGCTTCAAAGTGTGCGTTGTAGACCTGGGGAAGTAAAAGGAAAATCTATCAATGGAGTCAAATTGAGATAAAGTAGAGAATCTGCGTTTATCTCATTCTACGTGAAATGGACCAGCACGTGTTGCACGACCATTCTAAAATACATTTATATTTGTACCATAGATAGACCTCTTGGAAAGCAACACAAAATAATTCTTATTTTATTTTTTATCAGCAACCATTTTGAATTTAGGCTAACTTTTCTTCACTTCGGCAGGCAAAAATAGGGGTTGGCAAGGGCTTAGATAAAAATGCTACTGCTGTTTTCTGATTAAAGATAAAAGGTTCTGATTTCAACTGTTTGAAAGAAGGTAGTTTCGTGTTTTAGAAAACGTATATTTTAAAATATTTTTGAAACCTGGACTTAAGAGGCTCATAATTCGGCTTTACTCATTAGCAAAATCAAAATTTTATGGACCATTTAAGGTGTCGAGAAGTTGAAACCACAAGTTGAAATTGTTTATGTAAGAAAAATAGTAGCCAGAACTGTATGAAGAATTTTGCGCCATTACTCGCATTTATTGGCCTCAAAGTTGAGAAAAATCGAAATTTCTGGACTTTCGAGGTTAAATTTCCGAAAAAGTGGGACAAGATAGAAACTTATTGATTCCGCGCAACAATAGTTCTTCTAATAATGTACATAACCTGTAAGTTTCGTTTTGTGGTTCAAAGTGATATAGAAGTTATAGGCTCTCGAGCATAAGAAAAAACAGTAATAGATAGGAAATTAGAAATATGCCATAAATGACCTAGATTTAAGTTGGTTATGCTAATTTATTTTATTTCATTTTCACCAAATAGATCTAATAATGAACAGTTTAACTCAAACCATCAATTTAGTATAGATAAATAGGAAATCTGCTTCGTTATCCTCTGCAAAATAGCATATTTCTTCAAATAAAATTCTAACTTAAACGATTGTTATGTATTCTACTCTTGAGTAATATTGTACTTACCTCCAGTTTTAGTGGTAAAGCTACATACGTCAATAACATATTTTAAATTCACTCAAATAATAGCATTTTCCCAAAGCGATCACAGTTGAATGACATGGGGCCTACATAGTTCCCATGTGGGTCGCACATCGCCAGTACCAATCAATACTAGCCCATTTTAGCCCACTTAATGTGATGCGGGCCCCGGGTATGCCTATAAAGAAATGAAATTAACGTCTTGGATAAAAAATATATTGAATTGTTGTGTAAGCAATGTTGACCACTTGATCAAAACGCAGAGTAATCGTAGTAACTTAGCCTTCGAAGTTAGTACAACGCTGTTTCTCACCAACTATATCGGCCTCAGTCAAAATTACCTAAAGACCTCACAAATAAAATTCAAAATTTAAAATTCAATTCAGACTCTTTATTGGACAGTTATTGATTTTTACTGACGGTCTGGTCCAGTCGATAAGACGATGGATTTCTAACTAAACGATCCATGTCCGTGTTCAGCTTGGTGTCTCTTTTTCTCCTTTTCTCCAGTGTCTCTCGAAATGGAATAATATCTAACTTTTCTGTTACGTTATTAAAAATGTCCATACAGCTAGGTTGTCGGTCCTTTTCAGATTTTTTTTTGGCAATTTTAGAGTTTAGGTGGGTCCTGAACAGGCCTCATATTGGCAAAGATGGGGAAATGTTTGTCATTCTACTTGAACCCCACGTCGATATCCACATGCGGTCCACATCGATATTTCATATTTATTCACATTAGCCAACATGGTTGTGATACAAAGAAAATAGTTGAAGCTCCGCTTGGCTTGAGGAATAATACTTTTACATCATTATTGTCTTCTGACATTGCAATAACTTTATGTATACGCCATCTGCTGCTATAAACATAAACAACATACTAGTTTTCTGTTATATCACAAATACAGTCATTTTTTTCAAGTTCCATCAATTCTGAATTCGATGTATTTTGTATCAAATAATGCTGACTTCTTCTTAGCAGAAGATTTGGGGAGATCGGTTTGAACATCTTTATAAATTGTATCAGATAGTTCTGCAAAGCATAAACGGCGATTGTATTGAGCTACAAGCAGTACAAAGAATTTGAATTTGAAATTTTTTAAGGCCTTTTGTTACCTTAGGCTAAGGCCGGCCTATGGTGGAAATAAGAATCCTGAAATAAACAAGAATCACTCTTCCTGGGGGCGGTTTCCCCTGGTTGTTTCCTGAAATCGTGAAATCGTCACAGACATTAATCACCAGTCTGTTGACATGTATTCATTTGAACGTGTTTAATGAAGTGATATCTTTCAACTGATGTCATCAGCACTCCTTTAAATGGACGTCTATAGTTCACAACAAACTGGCTATAGGCTGCAACTTCTAGTGTTTTGGTCTGTGATAACCTGCATGAATGTGTCAGAAATTGCTTCTCAAAACTCTAATGCTATAATGTAGAAGAGAGACATTATCCACATAAATTATGAAGAGCTCTTTCATTTTAAACTACAGGGCGTCGGAGTAGCATTAGGGAGGTATTGGATTCGGTGCAAGCTGCCGACAATTTTCACTCAGTTATTTCCACGGGTTTACGCAGTTCCACTAGGCAAATACCGGAATGTCACCTTCAACACAGGATCTGGCCGATACCTTTCCGACTTCTTTCCTCTCCCCCCTATCCCAGTCTGAGCCTTCGATGTCTAAACACGGTAAAATGTAATTCAAATTCAATATATTACCATACATTTTAACAGCAGACAGCCTGTATTCTATATTATCATTCATTTTAAGCGGCCTGCATTCTACAAATCATTGTACAATATCGAGACAATACTGTATTCTGTTTAGCTAAATGAATGAGTAGAATGGGGAAGCGAGCTACACACATAACATAACCTGAAATGTCACCATTTAATCTATGCTCTATGTTACTGTATATAAGAGACAAACTATAAGCGGTTGATATGCAAATGTGTGCGAATGGCAGGGCAATAGTTGACGAACAGAAACTGGTAAGCTCGACAGTGCAAGTTCTACTTAAACAAATTTGCAATAATATTGGGAATGGTTTTCATATGAAGTAGATGAGCCACTGGAACATGTGGAACAGTCTTTGTCGTGGAATATGCAGAAGGTGACCTCAAAGACACTGACGCCGCTGACGACGAACGCAGCGATGGTGGTTACCCACAACCAGCAAAACACTTTAAGGAGCAGAAAAGAATGTTATTGGAAAACAAATAAACACTGTCAAAATCAGACTTAAAGAAAGGTTCCCACATGTTTTTGTCTACAGTACAAAAACGGTATCGGTATGTTGATAGTAAACATTACTTGTGCAGTTGCAAACAAGAGGTTCGAGCAGTAGTAATCAATGTGTAATTAAACACCTGAATTGGAAAGTATCCCAAGTCCACTTCTTTCGTATTTGCATTTTTTTCTGTTCGATGGAATCTATGATCCAAAGGCTATATATTATATTCTAATCTCACCACGGAAACCCTTTTGCACAAAATAATTTCTGCTGAGTAGGATAACTTACGAAGACTTTGGACTGTTTTTCGTTCCTCCTGAAAAATATACTCCGGTGGACTTGGGATGTTTTTCAATTCAAGTCTTCAATTACATTGGCTGATTTGTTATGCACCTTATTATGTACCAGTGGCTTTGAAGCATTAAACATCTTCAACTCAAGCGGCTATGTATCCTGTGGTCCCTTCCATTATTACTACATTGGGAATGGTTTCATACGACCGTACTTTTGATTTCGCTATGTAGTAATTCCACGATTCCCTGATATGATTCGGATATGATGTTCCAAATCCTTCCAATATTGTTGGCAATGAATTTCTCTGCGTTTATTATTGTCATCCTGCCTGCTCGAATAGTCGATATATTGGTGCTTTTTACACGATGTCTTAAAGACTTAGACCGAAACACATTCCTGTAATCTCTTGAAGAAATGTGTAGAATACCGGGAATAATTTGCAATTTCATTTAATAATGTATACGATACTTGGTGATGTCAATGGCATTTTCGCATGGAATATTCTTCTGTTTATCCTTCGTTCGATATGTGAACCACAAGTGAAATTTTTACTGTATCGCTGATTGGTCGTAATGAATTATACGTGAAAAAGGAAATTGTAGAGTGGGCCCCGTTTAATGGAAGTTGCTTTGAAAATTTTTCATATGTGTCCCTTGTCATCTTGATTTATAGTATACTTCTTCGTCACAATAACGTTAATCGTCTTGTAAGTTAGCACTTTTGACCTGCCGAATTTTATCATAATCACAGCAATGTACTGAGCACTTGCGCATTTGATGTTCTGTAAAACACCCTCGTTTATCCGTCGCAATTTCTGCACTCGAATACATTTCTGCGTTCGTTCGCATCTCCTTTTCCCACCTGCATAATTGCTTTCAATATCAACATAGCTATATTGCTTTCATACCATGAACAATGACATATGTGTACCTTTCTTTGTGTCATGCAAGAATTCGATAGCTTTCTATTAGTTTTCCAATGGATTTTTTCTGTATCTGTGGCTGTTTTGCTGTTTGTGAGTAAGACCGTAACCGCCATAGCTGCGTTCGTCGTCAGCGGCGTAACTGTCTTCGACGTCATCTTCTACATATTACACGATAAAATCTGCACCACATGTTCCGGCGACTCGTCTACTTTTTATGAAACCCATTCGCAATATCATTACATAAATATTTGAGAAAAAAGTGTACAATCGAGCTTGCCAGTTTATTTTTTTCAACTGTTGCCCTACCACGCGCAGATATTTGTACACCAACCGCATATTGTTGGTTCCTAATACACACTAACACACGATATAGATTAATCGACAACATTTCAGGTTATATCTGAACATTTGGAAAATACAGCAGATGATGCATACTCACATTGTCCGCTTTACCTGTACAACACATTCTGCATTTTCCCATTTCTTCTCTGGCTTACAAATCTTAGCAGACGCCTTATTAGCAGCTGGAATATATATGTATGTTAATACACTGCTGTCCATTATATATGTACGACGTTTATGCAAATTGGGCTGTGACATTTTGTGCAGTATCCGTGTAAGCAAAATATGGATGCACAGAAACTAGTTGATAGTTTTAGAATTGTTTCACTGAATTCAACACGTCAGTAATTTTATAGATTTCAGGTGGAATTCTGCAGTTTGAGGAGAGAACTTGCGACATAGGATTTTTCTCAGAATAGAACACCAAAATGTAACACACTTCCCCACCACGAATACTGCGATATGATTAAGTGTATTATTATTATTATTACTGGTGATGAATTAACATGTTATGGATTTAAAATTTAAAATATTTAATTTTATCTTCTAAAGTTAACAGTCAAAATATAAATTATTGAAAATGGTTACTTTTCGTGAAGAAATCTTGTAAAATATATCTACATAACAATACTTTAGGGAAAACATATTTCAGGTTCTTCAGCATAAGTGGGTAAAACTCATACAGGAAAATTTGGTCAAAACTATCATACATTTTGACCAATTTTTAATATCTTGTCACACCATAATAAACTTAAAATAACCGTGTCCAGATTCTGTAAGAATCATGGCAAGTTCCTAATGTTTGGCTCCACAAAGTATGAAGCACAATCGTTAATAACGATACATATATTCTATGCGTTTTACGGCTGGTTTCTATTTTCATTAATTCTGATTGAAAGTACGAAACTTCATGTACGTCATTAATTTCATACTTACCAATCTACGTAAATGTATCGCTTAATTATTGAAGATATATGAACGAAAATAATGTATTTCTAGTGGAAGAATGATTCTATCAATAACACGACAGAAAAGTGTACACATTAAAGCGTATAAAAGAAATAATTTCAATTTTCATAAATCATTATATGAATATTTGAAAATATGCCTATAATAAATATCCTTCGTCGATTCTAGTTTGTAACAGTAACTTATTTTCATTGTTTTCTCCATTTACGCATTAACGTTATGTTCTTCTGAATGAGAATCTTAGAAGAAACACAAATAATAAATATATAATTATATGTGAAGCGGAATATTTGGTAAACAAAGTTCCATGGATTTAGTTCTTCATATTCTACGTGAAAAATAGCTTCATGTTCAATCAGTATGAATGTTATGCTGATTAGGATATTTCATTGCACGCGGTCGGGATTCTTGATTGGTCTACAAATAGAGCTTCTTTCAGTATTTCTAGAAACAAGTAAATGTTTCTTAAACACACTCTGAAAGCAGAAGACAATAGTGACAATAAAATCACATTTTAAAGCGTAAATATGCATCACGTGGAGAGGTTTCCAAACCAGACAAATAGCTCGTATCGGGAAAGTTTAGCTCAAATACACAAACCGTTTGGACTTTGGCATCTGCTATGTCCTCCGGATTTGAAAGCCATAAGTGAAACTTTCTTAACTATTCAACTTTATAAAAGATGGAAAAGTATGTAAATTTACACTGTTGTGTATTAATCTATGTGGTTCAGCAGTGCTCTCGATGGTTAATTACAGAAATTTTTCATATTCAGCCTCATGATTGTTCAAATTCACAGTAAACCAGACAGTTCACATTTACCTAAGCAAATAATGTGATTGGATAAAAGTAAAAATACAAATTTCCTGAAAAAAAATGAAGCAATATTTTATTTTACTTTACAATGAATTAACCTCAAACTCTACGTAATTCTCTCATCAATAAAAGCATAACTGATTTCACAATTTTTAACCAAAAACACAACCAAGTACATAGAGAGAGTGAAGTGGACATAGATTAAAACTCAGAAGTGAAATACCTTCAATTTCAAAATTATTGTACCCTGCAATTTCCATTAACTAATTTAAATTCAAGCTATGCAATATGTGCATCTACAATTCCATAATCATAAGTGTTTAAAACGACTTCCGCGTATGTCCCTTTTCCCAAATCATTGTCCAATTATGTAGAAAATATTCAAGATTATTGAGACAAACATAATCTTGCTTTTCGACAGATATTCGTGGATCCTTACAAAAAATTAAACTATATACCAAGAAAATAGAGATATAGTAGCTAAAACAAAATTCTCGAAATATACGTAAAGCGCATAAATGGAACACCCATAGATTTTTTTTAACATGGGTTGTGTTTTATTTCTGTGTTTTTGATTCAAATCTAAAATCTCTACAATAAAGCTGAACGAGGTTTCGACACACTACGATGACAACAGTTCAATTGAATCAGGCTTATAGTGTTCTTTGAACTAATAAGTCTCTGCTTTTCACCCTTGAAATTTTTTTTTATGAAAAACGATTTCAATGTTTTCTATGCAACAAAGCTGGTGTGTTTTACCTACGTGTGACTACGTATTTCTAGGTAGAGTGTTGCTTAAATTCCCGCTAAATCCTCCTAGGGTGTCGTAATAGGTTTTCTTCTACCCTCAGACTTGACGGCGAATGATGAAATCCTGAGGTGCGATTGTTTGTAAAATCCTAAGTACATTTAGCTTCCTTCAAAACTTCATTCATTATGGAAGGTTTGAATGAAGTAGAAATAATGTATTAGATTACAATAATTTTAAGAAATTCTTAGCAACATGGAGATTCAAAGCGCGCTAAGTTGGTTGTAAGTTAGAGCGTTCAGCTCTAGTGTTTGCGGTTGTCGGTTCGATTCCTGCCCGTGTCATGTAGGCTTTGTGGTGGACAAGCACCGTGTGCGTGGCTTTTCTCGCGGTTCTCCCGTGTCCTTCCACTTTTATCATTCCACCAATCATTCCATAATTTTATATCCAGACGGAGCCAAATTACTTAAAGGTCTTGAAAATTAAATTTACAGAATATGGAGATTAAAAGATAAGGGAATTACAAAATAACAAAGTATTCGTCTAGTGAGCTGCGTCTGGCATACGTAAATGAACGATTTTACCACATTACATATATCATTCTTGAATATCCTATTTTCGTTACGTTATTAGTGATCCTACAACACTTTTGTTTTAGCGGGCTTCATATGTCTTATTTGTTTAACTTTCACTTTAACATTATGCGGAAACGCGTAGCCTATATGCACGAAAATCCTTGTCTGTGGTTACATTAAATTTTATTCATTATATTTACAAATACATTTTGTTGGATTTATAATACATGTTTTAACATGTGTATGTAAATTTCAAATTGTTGTTTTATAAATAAGTCTCCAATTTTGCTATAAGTCATTTGAGATTGAATAGTATAAGAATTACATTGTTAATTTCGAATGGTAGATATTTTCTTACGATATTCTATAATTATAAATGCATTATTGATCGAAGTACATTATTGAATACAGTATTTAAGCTGTGGTTTTAAAATTTATCTATTCCTAATTGTATCTAAATTATCTTTCCGAATTGAAAGGACACGGGAAAGGATCGGCCAGAGTCTAAGTGAAAGGCTCTATCCCTATGTTTTGCGTGGTGACTGAGGAAGAGCTCTGCAGCTTAGAGCGCTGGTAGTGAACTCAAGACCTCCAGAATGCACTGTATCAATCGAGCTTAGGGAATGCATTTTTAGTAATACATATGCCTTTCTTGTGAAAGGAACTAAATTCGGATTCTTATTAACTACGAAATAATTAGTTGCCTATTTTGAACTAAGATGTTACGTCATAATAGCAACATTTAAATTGAGATAGGAAACACAACTGTATCGGAACGATCACATAGCATTCCTTTTTGGAATATTTATCATATTAATGGCTAAGATATAATCATCGATAAGATATGCAAATTTACATTTCAAGTCGAGAATCAAGGCTTGCCAAGGAACCACGTAAGACACTGTAGTTTATTACTTGCGTTGTTTAATAACTTATTAGTCCTTAATATTTTTTCAGTAGTGCTAAAAACTCTTTGATTAGCATTCTTGTATACAGACAACTGTTATGCATTTTTAATTACTGTAATGTGGGAATGCTCAGAGGAAAATGTGAGAATTTCCACGTCTGTTGCCTTGAAGTGAATTTGGAAAATGCTTATGTTCTTTCAATTTAAAAATGGTGTGTGAAATATAACCTAATACGAAATGAAAACTTATCATATTAATTAAAAGGTGGGAAGTGAAACGGACATAAAGGGACAGATTATCATATTTCAGGAAAAAACAAAAGTCTATCGTTTTTCCTCACTCTATTGCAGAAGCTTTCCAAAGACACCTCACCATGTCTCTACATCTTGTAGTCTCTGAGATTTAATTTCTGGACCCGGACGGACAGACGGATAGAATATGTGTATCTTTAAGGTCCCTTTATCTATAGCTTCGCTACAAAGGGGGCTAAAATACATGTCCATGTGTTTTGTTCCTCAGCGCTATTAACTCTTGCATTCTAATGTTATTAAAATTATATTTATGAAATTTTACCTTTACTTTGTGATTTTTCCTTCTACTGCTTGAACGCCCTTTCATGCTTTTTTCGACATTTAGTACGTCAGATGCTACCATGGTCATCGGTAAGTTGGTGCCTTGATCTTAAAAGTACTATGCTCCCTTATTTTCTTAATGTGTATTCTATTAAAGTGCATAACAGCAGGTGTAAATCCGCATCCATCTTCCAAATTTAGTTCTCGTTACGACTGAAACAGGGCTTTTGTTCTTTTAGCAGTAGTCATCCTGATGCACATTACAAGTTTCGAGGAACTTAATTTTAAAATAAAGCGTGTCCACATTTTCAACAGTTGTTAATACATAACATCATGTTTTGATACATTGTACAACGAAAAGCACCAGAACACAGGTAAGGTTATTCTCAACAAC
Organism: Lepisma saccharinum; assembly: GCA_022664845.1. Lineage (NCBI taxonomy): Eukaryota > Metazoa > Arthropoda > Insecta > Zygentoma > Lepismatidae > Lepisma > Lepisma saccharinum. The sequence goes on along the minus strand of JAGDQP010032813.1, from coordinate 5,402 downwards.
GTAATGGTGGTTTAGAAAATGGAGCGCAAATCAAATTCAAAGATGTCCATCGACATTTTACTTCAAAATGGAAATTGTTCTTAATATTTGCAAAGTTCAATCTGTCCTTGTAGATTTTTATTGCAACCGCAGAGTTCATAATCAAACTGGGACTAATCCGTAGTCTATGCAATTTATTTGCCACTTGTTTATTGTTTCTTGAAAGAAATGCAAACTATACTTCCGTGTCGTATTAGTGCACCGTCACTTACTGTGGTGCATCATCGAGCATAAGTTTTTGAGAACTTGTTGAAGAGTGTAAAGAAAACTAAGAAAGGGACGTAAGTAAAATAAGAGAAGAATAAATGTGTATAGACAAAAATCCTCAAGTAATGAACTTCTGACCAAAGTTTACATGGAATAACAATCGATTCAATTACAAGTTCTTTCCAGCATACTATTTAACGCAAGCCAGAATGAGGATATTCGATTGTTGAATGAAGATTGACAACGAATCTATGGTTATCTTTACTGTAAGTAATGCTCATATGAATTATCCCAGAGTCAGTGATAATAATAAGAAACAGAATCAACTTTAAGTGTGTTATCGAGTTTTAACTTCAACAACGGTGACATATGATCGTGTTTTCATCATTCTTTACAGGCCTCTTGGGTAAAAACAAAAGCACGAGCTTCGCGTATTGTTAAAGCTATTTGTAAGGGAAGCAAAACAATAAAAAATGAAGATATAGATTGTCATTAGCGTGTTGTAAATAAGCAATTGAAAGCGATCGGGTCTACATCCAACAAGGATGGGTTTGAACCTAATGAGGGATTGATACTACGGAGATTTTTTGAAAGCTACCACGTTGGATATAGCTTTAAAACGAAAACGGAATTAGAAGACATATTGTTTTAGACGAGCTCGATATGCACAAATTCGAAAATGAATCATTCTTCTACTTCAATTTTGTTTCATGCTAGCTGTTTGCATGTGAAATAAATATATCACAATTTTGTCCTTGAAAATAACAAAATAGTTACAGGAAAAACACTGACAGCAAAATGTATTATATTAATGGGGGAAAATGTTATTTAAGTCATAAGAACGCTAACCGAAAGCATTTAAAAGTAATTTAAATCGAATACTGTTAGAACATTGGTAGCTTCATACCTTGCATATAAGAGATAGTCCTTAGGCTGATGTACCGGTACCTACATGCCGTAAATACATTCAAAATAAGCCAGAGTTGTTTCTTAGAATTTCAGCTGGATACGGGGACGTATGGGAAAATTGACATGCGAAGAACATTGATTCAGGCTTCTTTATTAAGAGGAGATATAAGCATTAAGAGACATAACACAAACACTAAGCATTATTCATCATATACCACTAGCATAGTTGCGGCTCAGATTCAGAAGATCAAACACTAGCCAGAGGGATTAGTGTTTAAAAACAGGAACTGTTCAAAAACAATGTGGACAAATTGAACCAATCAACTTGAAGACGTGAGGCAGATTCTAAATTCAACATCAGAAACATATTTTGATGTCCGAATTAACACTCAATAGTCGTGTGGTTCGAGTGAGTCAACAAAGCTCGCTGCTGTAACACCTATTGATATCTAACTAGTCCCGAACATCCCATCTCGACTCCCGCATTCTTTGCAACAAAGGTATTGTTACATGGTGATACAGGATGGAATATAAGAGTACGAAAACCAATGGTGTGAGTTGGAAATTGCTATTTAGAATCGTGCTATGGAAAGTGTGCGCTTCACATTTCCGTTTTTCAAATAAATGGAAGTTTTTACTCGTGCTGACAAAACAGAAGATGTAGTTAGTGCACTCCGCATAAAAGATGTAACTCTCAACACCCATTAGGTATTCAACTCAACTTGCTATTTTACAATATATTTCCTTAAGGTAAAAACTTATTATTTTTCTTTCTTTCCCCCCTGTGAAACCAAAATCAACAAAAAACTTTAGCATAGAAATTCTCGAAATATGCATAAATTCATACCGATAGAATGAAGAAAATTTTGAAGAAATGACATACAAAAATAGGTAAAGCGTAGGAATTTAGACATACAAAGAGGAAAAAAATGAGACGATGGATAGCACAGAGTAATAAAGAGAAACTTATATAAAGAGAATCAGAGAGAGGGATATATATATATATATATATATATATATAGAGAGAGAGAGAGAGAGAGGAGTGAGAGAGAGAGAAAGCATGATAAATTGGAGCAAGGGAAATGTAACAAAAGAAATGAATACTTACGTGCTCCCAGATATCTATCATAGCATGTTTAAATCATTTTATATAAGTAATTAAACTACATAGACGAATGGTATGGGAACCCATCGGTTTCTTTGAAAATTCTGTTGTATTTTGCTGTTAAGATCACAAATTCGTGAACCGCTTTAACATGGAATTTTGAGACATATATGCTATAAGAACAAGCAGTGATCGAGTAGGTAAGATTAGGAAGTCAATAATATTCTGTAGTGTAAAATTTTTCTTATACCAGAATGTAAAAATTTTAGAATCTAGGAATTTCGCAATCGTAGAATGTGAGAATCCCATAATCAGAAACATGTAACGTGACATAAAAAATGACAGGTTTAAAGCAGAGAAAGCATATAAATCCACGCTTTTACTAATTGTGTAATGAAAGTAATTTCGAAAAAAAAAAATATTGCCATTTGCTGTTTAAGAGTGTGCAAAAATCTGGTATATCAAGATTCCATAGTTTTGGAATATCCCACGTAGTATACAGAATTACAGTCCACATATTACAGTGATTTTTGTGATGGCTGTATTCAGTATACTTTATACTATACACGGTTCATCAATTTAAGAAAATAATAAGGAAAAAATAATTTTGCAAAGAGTTGTCACTTTATTCTCTTTCCCTATTGCGAGACCAATTTTATGTTTTCATAACGACATTTTTTATATATTTAAGCCAGGAATTCAGCAGTTTTAGGGACGTAGATAAAAATATTTGCGATAAAAAATATATATTTTTTGCATGCAAACTCTCCGTTAGTAAGTCCAAATATTTAAAATGGACAACCTGATTATAATATTTAACGTTTAATTGCTTCACCAAAAGGTTATTTAAAAGTCAATTTTAGACAGTTCGATATTGATACTTCGATATTGTTGATATTGTTCGATATTGATGCCTAATGTTTAAAATTAAGGAATTCAGTTTGATTGGATATGCTTCCAAATCTTCAAAGTAAACTTCAGTAGCTACACAAAATTGTTTTTTTTTTTTCATTTTCTATTAGATATTCGAATTTCCGTACATTCTTCGGGAACCAAAAGTGGAAACCATCAATATCAAAACATTGTCGCATCTATACAAAAAGGTAAGGTCATAAGATTTTCAAAGTGGTTAAGATATCTTCAGATATGTAGAAACCCACGTACGAGAAATATATATTTTCTAAAATATTGATGGAACAAATTTCTCTTAAAATTGATGATGAGTCATGAAATGGCCCTTACGGAATAGTCGGAAACTCTTATTCTAAATATATTACGTTCGAAGGACGTTCAATCCTGATGCAAGCAGTTGCTTTAAATTCACACGGCTAATCCGACTTACCCTTGAAATTGTAAATCCACATATATCAAGGAATCATTTCTCAATAAGGTTTTAGAAAAAACAAATAACATTGTTAATAAGAAAATACTTTAAGTATTTGTATTTAACGTTTAATTTCTTTCTTTTTTTCAAGGTCAGCCCTTCTCTAATTGGCGACAACTCCTTAAGAAGAAACCGGATACACACAGTAAGAGATTTTTATAGGAATACTGCTGTAATTGATCTAAATAATTGACTGCGAAAAATTAACAAAAATAAAAAAAATGAATAAAGACAAATATAGTTTGTCTTTAAGTTCAAATATCACAATCAATAAAAGCACGTAAAAGTATAAGACGAAATAGAATATAGTTTTGATGATGCAAGGTGAAAGGTTGAAATACAGAGCAATGGATCTTCCTGATCAATCCTTATACCAAACTATACATTCAATACTAATATACCATGTTATCCTTTATTACCATGTATGCCATTAACAAAATAGACAATTTTCCTTCGGATTGAAAATTGTTAGAGTTAACTATTCTGGATTACTATAATAAATATTCCCTCAATTACTTATAACATAGCTTCATATTCTTCCCTAGTACCTCTGTTGTTTGGTGCTAGTTTTGGGTCATAGAGTCGGTTTCGATTCATCTCCCTCCCTAGCTTAATTTATAATTTAATTAACTCCCAGAACAAAAGCGGCCTAAGCAAGCCAGAAGTCTATCTTGTGGGAAAATTTAGTTTATCTGCTGCTGCTTTCTTCAACACCTTAAATTCATTTTCATGTTTATTATTTGCGTTTTATGCTCAAGTGTAAATTAAAGGAATAACCAATTATGATTTTAGTAGTAGTGAAGTTGAAATATTATTGCTCGTAGATTCACAATCTGTAAGAATGTCTTTGAAAGCGTGTCCACAAAAGAAGCAAAAGTTTCAAGACTATAGGTTTCTTGAAGAATTTCTGGAAGAAGTTCAGAAAGCTCGGTGAATATTTATTCTTATCCAAAATTATTGATGAGTGTTAAAACACAAATTAAATAATTTGTTCATTAATCTCTTGTAACGGATGAAAATATTAGTTAGTGACACAGTACATGTTTTTAATGTTCATTAGTAGAGTTGATAACATTAGAATTAAAGAAGAATTATACAGTTAGTCTACTTTCGAAAGTTCCACTGTTTATGAAGACCTCTTAAAGAAGTACATGGTTATAATAACCTTAGTATCACAAAGCATGGAGGTAGAAGTATGAGGGGTATAATGGTAGGTGTTGAAAGAAAATGTAGGCAATTATTTAAGAACGAAGCACAGTTCACAAAGCTTTTCCTGCGTCATTTATCAAAAGAAGTTATGCAGCAAAAATGTAATTTGACCAGAAGTATTGGACACTGTTGTGTTCACAACAAACTTTATTAGACTTTTCGCACACAATCTCTTAGAGTTAAAAAAATCATGGAATATATTGAAGCAATTCTGTAACGTTCTTCATCACTTTTCTAATAGGCTTTCGCTAATGAATTATCAGAAAATAAGTACTATTCTATAAATTAGTTTCTATATAACGAATGTATACTTCCAAATCTATGCGAGATTAAATATCCAACCTTACAAGTCTCATTAATGGAAATTCCAAATAAATATGAGTCAAAAATGAACGGTGTCCCGAAAAAACAGCGGACATCAAATAAGAGATTCATTTTACATATTCAAGTTTTAATATATTAATCGCTTAAAACTGCTCACCAAATTTGCAATAATGTCTCTTCAATTACGGGTTTTTATCGGTGTTTTTATGATAGTCCGTACTGTAA
>JAGDQP010032812.1:0-21058 GCA_022664845.1 Lepisma saccharinum | reverse complement strand
CATACACGCTCATTTCTAAACTCCAAATTCAAGGAGTATAGATAGATAGTATTAAGAATGGAGTAATTTTTCATGTAGTGGGGGTGGGGGGAACGGTAGTCACATTTACAATTGCAACAAGTAAGAACTTGAATCACCCCGATTCTTCCCGGAATCGCTGGAAAAAATATGGTCACCTAGCCTATACACACGAATTTTACTTCAGAAAAAGTTTCCTTAGCATAAAAGGAATAGTAAAACAGTAATTACTCGCTAGATGGCTTCGTGAATGAGTAGCTAGCTTGAAGAGCTACTATTGACGAATACGGAGAGTTCCAGCTTCGAATCCCACTGCAGACGCATGGAAAATTTACAAACTAAGTGTTCTCTTTTGGTCACATGCAAAAGGTGGTTTTCAACCATTGAACAGGTAGGCAAATACAACATTTTCAAAAGAGTAACCATCGCCCATTTCTTGCCGTTGAAGACTACATTGATTTTAAACGTCGAAAAACCCGTTGAACAGGCGGACATTTAGGTAAACAACATTAAAATTACGTAACTGGGCTAACGTTCAATCCACGAGTTTTCAACGTTTGTGTGCTCCTGAGGAATAGCATAAAATCAAAATGTAATTTCCAAAATGTATTTAGTTAGAAAATGTATTTCCCAAACGATGTCAGCTATGTTAGCTCTGAGCTAATATGAATCAAGCAAGGCAAATCAATTAATTTACAATAGTTCTTCAACGTTAATTTTTTTTAAGTAACTGTTCTTGTTTTAAACGAAAGAGTTTTGTAAATTAATGAAGATTATTATTCTTTTCTCACTTTTAGATGTATAAAAATAGCTAGTCTTCTTTATTTTCCGTTGTTCATAAAACAATTTAATATACATTTGTGCCTGAGACCTAGAAGGGCATATTTTTAAAATTTTATTATGGCTTTTAGGCATCTGTTTACATGTTCACAACAAGAATCGAGAAACTGTTATGTGAGACTTTTCGAATGCTGTGCCAAACTACATTGATCATGCTTTGGCCAAAATTGAACTTACGTGCTTATAGTACTCAGTTACAGAAAAATACGTTCGTTAGGTATATCTTCTTACAGTAACACTATTTCAAGTGGACACTCAGATCTAGAAGAGATATACATATTTAAAATCAGCATAAAAACTGAGCTTGCCTGTAAAATATTAGGTGCCATTGGCCAGTGGTTGAAGATAAATTGGCGGGAAAAGTTTTGAATAGCATTGTTTTTGGTACGGTACTTATGAGTTGGTGGCACTATTTTACTCTCAATGCCGCTCACTACGGTGATAGACAATCAATCTGATAGGTTGATAGACACTGATAGCTGCACGTCGCTATACTCATAGTCCCCAGAGACCCACACTGATACAAGTGTAACATTGGGTAGAATCCGTAGAATGACACACGAATTCTAACAGGAAAACATACTTATGGGCAGAAAAGATATGATTGTTTTTCCTTGTGTCATGATTAAGATGTCAAAATATGAGCGCATGTAAATTATGGGAACCCGAGCGCAATTGGTTTGGGAGATATTAATGATACAATAGCCAGAATCTTGTCGGTGGAGACTGGAGAGTGATATAAAAGCATTGAAATACCATCATACTTTTAAATTGCTGAAATAAATGGAAAGCAAATACATAGTAATGGGTACTGGGTGGAACATATATTCTTCATGGCCGCCATCTTGAAGTCCGCCATATTGAATCTCGATTGATTTTCTTAAATGGGAAGGGGGTCGTGTAATATATTATTTTGGTCTAAAATTTTACGGGAAATACGTTTCTGAAATAAGTTTTGCTGTAAATGTAATATTGTGAGAGATAAGGGTATGTGACGCTGACATGGGGTGATGGTGCAATAGCCTGGAAACATCAAGTTCGCTTTGAAATAACAAAAGCAATGAAACCCAAATGCGTACAAATCTATATCGATAAGGCACTAAACTCAGGAGCAATTTGTATACGCACATTGTTTGACATCCTAATCATGATGCAGGGAAAAAATAACTTTTTCTTTCCCATCAGTATGTTTGCTTGTTAGTATTCATGTGCCATCTTACGGATTCTACAAAATGTTACACTTGTACCAGTGTGGGTCTCTGGTAACTAAGAGTATAGCGACGTCCAGTTATCAGTGTCATTTGACTGCCTGTCACCGTAGTGAGCGGCATTGAGTGCAAACTAACCTACTCATAAGTAGGGTACCAGAAACAATGCTAATCAAAACTTTTCCCGCCCATCTCTCTTCAACCACTGGCCAATGGCACCTAATATTTTACAGGCAAGCTCAGTTTTTTATGCTGATTTTAAATATGTATATCTCTTTTAGTCCACTTGAAATAGCGTTACTTGTTAGTGGGCGGAATTCAGAAGGAAAATATTCCTTTTTACCAAGTGCTTTTCACAAAATTATTGTATTCAATCAACTATACAAATTAATTTTAATTATAAACACTTTTGCACTATTCATCATTAAACTAATGATCTTATCATTAGATAATAAAAACTGATCATATACATGAACGCTGAGTACAAAATATTAATAATTAAGGTAAGAGAAAGACATCATCTTGAGGATAATTAAAGAAACATTTATTTCCTTTTTCTGTTATCGAACTATACAACCGGATGAGCGAATTTCGCTCCTGAAATAGTTCCTTCAAGTTTGATGAAAAAAGGAATCAACTAAAAATCTGTATATATTTTGATTGTCTTTCAAACTATAACATTAACTATATTTCTGCCCCATCTTACCCTAAACTTGTACAACTAGAAAAGAGAATCTATGAACATATGTAGCCTTTTCCATATATGCTTCAGTTTAGATAATTCCGGAAGTGCCAATAAATCATTAATTTAAGACGATTTGTATGTAACATGTGAATTAGCTCTTATTATGTATCTCTCACATTTTTAGAGATATAAATATATGAATGCCAGAATGGCCAGTGATGAAGTAGTCTGTTAGTGTTAGTGCCATTTTATCTAATTTACTAATAAATTTCTGGAATTTGAAATTGACTTCTCCTCTTTCTCTTCACTTTTGTCCCAATATAATAGTGTTACACAATCACTTTTTCCAGTGCTATCCCCTCCGATGCATGGTCTTAAAACAAGATTTTGATGTTTTCTAAAATGTAGCTATCAACAACTGTGTGGTTTCAATCTGTTCATTAATGTTTTTATATCAATATAAATAATTTATAAATGCATTTGAACTTTTTGTTACGTATTTCCTGTCAATTTTAGACACTATTTGGCAACAATGGAAGTTATCAATACCTTTACATTTTCGCTTATGCGAACTTCATGCTTTATAGTAAAGAATTGTTTTATGACAACATATTTTATAATGTTATAGTTTACTTATTTAAAAATTTAATAGTTTGATATATTTACATAAAATTAGATATTTGTAAAGCACGAAGTGTGAAAATAATCACAAAGAAAAAATAGTGAAAAAAGAAATAAAAATTCACTTGCAAATCAATCAGAAAACTTCCTATTACGATAAAGGGATGAGTAAGAACATCAATAAGCAAAGAAAGGAATAAATGTGTAGCAATAATGTAAGAAAGTTACGAATTTACGAAAAAACTAAAAGTTTCTTGAGAAGTAAGTTTTCTACTATTATGGGCTATTAGGGGAAAGTTAATCAACGTTGTAATTAAGGACTTCAAAGTTCAAAGTGATTCCAAGGAAACCATATATAAATTCTAAACAAATATTTACAATTATTCAGATTTATTATTGTTTGTAATTCAGAATGCAGTAAAAATTTCGAAATGCTATGAAATGTAGAGAAAGAGATTTTTTGTTAGTGTTCAAACAATGTTCCAGAATGTTAGTAATACTTAGCACCAGAAAGCGGATTTTAAAGTGCAGCAGATTTCCAAAAATGTAGCTGTTCTACACGCATAGTTCAAGATACGTATTTTAATGCATGAAATGAAGCGAAATGGATACATTTTGTTGCACGTTTTTCTCGAGATTAACAACCCCTTTCTCTCCCTCTTTTCTCACCTATTTGATTCTTCAACACATTCATCCTCCCTTTTCTCTATTTTTTAAAATGGACAAAAAATAAATTATTTTCGCCGTATTTGAGCAACTACATAAAATTCCATAGCCTTATTTTGTAATAAGAGCTACAAAATGACATTATTCAGTCGCAATCTTAGGCGACAGATTGCGAGATTTGAAATTACAACAATGGAAGGTGAAAGAAAATGTAGGTGAAAGCGAATTTCAGTATTTTAGAAAATTGACTTTTCTTTTCTTCCGCGCCAATACTCTTCTGCTTATAAGTGCAACAAAGAACAGCAATTTTCATTCATCAAAACCCTGCGAGAGAAAACACAAACTTTAACAATATCATAGCTCTCTTCGCCAAAACCATTGTTGTGTATGCAGTTTGTGCGTAGTGTACAAAGAAAGCTGAGAAAGAATAGAGCATTGCATTCTTACTTTGGAGTTTGGGCTCTGCTGTTCTGTCAGTATTGTAAGCGTTTGTTGAAACGCAGAAATACCTTTCTTTCCTAACTAAGGTTCTTTTGTACTGTTGATAAAAGTATGTTCATGTAACTGTTAAAATAATAAAGTTAACAAAACAATTCATTGATTTCAATGAGAACTCCATTAATGATGCAAAGCATACGTAACTTTAATTGATGTAATCATTAAGTACGTATAGGCCTATCTATACTGTAATAATAAATTCGGAAGTGGAACTCCAATGGCGCCGTCTGGTATCTGGCCTCCCAAAATAGGTTAAAACTTTGCAACAATGATTTAGTCCTTCATAAACGAAGTGTACTTAGTTTCTGTTCCAGTAACTTTACTTGTAATGCTGATCATATAGTAGGTCGTTAATGTAAGTTAATTATTTAAGGTAAAAACTATCATTTTTAGATTAGTCAAAGTTCAAGAAGTCTGTGAATGTAGATCAAACCATGTTGTTGCCCTTGGCAATGGAAGCAGAAATAGAAGAGAAAATGTAGCAATTAAAACTAAAATATTATCCTTGTTTTGACATTCCTGAATCAGGAAGTAAATGAGATCAAGTAATTATCTTACAAAATCAGCTATAAAATATGCCTCAAATTGTTAATAATAAAAAAAAGTATCAAAGTTAAGACTTTTACCTTAAATGAAACAGTCGAAGCAAAAAAGGTTATTTCTTCAAGAAAATTTTTCCTTAACCAAACTTCAAGGTTAGGAAATAAAATAGCAATTAAAAAAATAAATATTCCAGGAAGAAACATGCAAAGAGAAAAAAACATTCGGAGGAAGACGTTAAGTATGCACTTTGTGATAACAATGTGAGAAATTCGCATCTTTTACTGTGGTATTTAATGTGTTAATGCATCTTTCATACCTAAGGAGCGTGAAGGTAAATAGGTATCAATGCTACACACATGTCATAATTCCCACAAGTCATCTCCTATGTGTCATATTTAATAGTCAAGGTCTCAGATATTGTAAGATAAATTACTCAGAGGAAAAAAAAACACATAGAATCTGCGTATAGCACAAATAAGAGAGAAGAGAAAAACAATTTAAAGACAAAATTGTTCTCCTGGTATTATACGATATTCATATTGAAGGTAATTTTAGTGTATTTTTGTTTTTGTTTAAAGAGATAAAGGTTAATTTAAACAAAATCTCCCAAAGACAATGAAATTACAGCTGGAAGGAAGTTGTGTTAATATCTATGTTTGTTTATGCAGCAAAAATGACTTACATGTTGTAATATTCTTGTAGACAAATGCCATTATTAATTAAGAACAACACATCTTTGCAAGCACATTTTAAATTAATTAAGGATAGAGTGCCGAAGGATAAGAAAAAGGATTATTTCTTTCAGAATTGTTGCTTCAGAAAACACTCTGTTCATCTGATGCAATATGTTTTGCAAAGTAAATTATTCAAAATATTCCTTGCCTATGAGGTTAGAAATCGTTCGTATCTTAAGACCACTTTAGACGATACAATTTATCGTACGATCCCTCGTATGCAATCTCATAGGTTACATTCTTTGATTGTTTAAAACGCGGATCGTACGATTTTTCATGCTATCTCCGATGTGTTCTCTAAATAGAAACGGTTCTATTTTTCAGCGGACTTTCCATACGATCTATGGCAGCGCCCCTACTGACAATATAACGTGCTTTCCTATTCGGCTGTTTGGTTATAGATTACAAGACAAAGAGAACATATTAATGTTATTAGTTGATGCAGAAATTAACATACATAATCGCATAATAAACTATTACAGGGAGAAAGATCTAAAACAAAGTTTTTAAGGTTAGTATAATACGGTAGTTTAGCTACTTCTGCCATAGAGGACTAGAAATGCCTCAAAATGCTATGTTTTGCGTTCCTATAGTCATGAAAGGTACTAAATATGTGAAAAATATATTTTAACAATGTGTAATGTGAAAGTTCCTATATAATCTAATATCTACTGCTTCTCTTATGTAGTGTGCAAATAAGGTGATTTTCATTGGTTTTCTGGTGCGTAGAGTCTAGAATATGCTGCAGACAAAATATTTGTGAGAGGACATAATGTAGATGGTACTATAAATATGTATCATTGCAGTCATAGCCCCCCTCCCCGTCATTATTTTGAATAATATATATATATATACACCTTGCCCATCCGAAATAATGAAATACATTGAACAGTAAATTGCAGAAGTAGACCTAATGTAGATAGAGTGACGACGTCAAGCCAGAGCTGGCTGTGCAAATCCGTACGTGAGCTAGGTAATTAATCATGCAAACTAATTTTTATTCAAGTGTTAAAACAGCTGACCCTCCCTATGGATACCCATATACCTTGTGTGTGTGTAAGATACAGGGTTTTCTGCACCTACGAATTACTTAAAGCTACATCACTTCTCATTTTTCTATTATGCAGGTATTTTAGTACCTTTCATGGCTATAGGAACGTAAAACATTGCATTTTGAAGCGTTTCCAGTGTTCTATGGTAGAAGTAGTTAAACTGCAGTATTACTAACTGACCTGTATATGTATAAATAGAAGTTAATATATCGCAAGTTGTATATTTGGACGTGCTGTGTAATGTCACATATCTTATTAACTCAGAAATGTTATAAAAACAACACAAATTACTTCGAACTTATCACCGAAGACTGGGCAAATTCTTCGTTATTTGTGTCGGTATTGAAATATCTTTATTCAAGACAGAGCTACGACACTTTCGTTACCACTGAAACCTAGTAGAAGTTAGATTCTCTTGATAGAATGTAGTATTAAAACAAACGGAATTTCTGTTGCCTCAAGATTCATTGTCATCAATGTTTTAACTCTTTTCTATTTTTTTTAATGGGCTACTTTCACAAATATCTGTGGCATTATTAATTACTTTAAATGCCTGAGATGTCAGAACTATAAACTCCAGCAGCTTCATCATTATCCCCTCGTATCCAAGATTGTAGCGTGTAAAAAATTGTAAAATACTGTATGATTTATCGTACAAAAAATATCGTATACATTCTATCATACGAGAGATAGTACGAGAAATTTTAACGTCTGAAGCGGCCTTTAGGAACATCGTGTATATGTAGAGTAAAAATTATGAGAACGAAACAATTTGCAGTTAACTGCAGTTGCAATTATGAATAACGAAAACAGTTGCTATTACTGTACTTGATATTTTGTTAGTTTAACGTTTCTAAATGCTTAAACATCCCTACAATTATAAAACAAGTCAAAATAGACTTGCTTGTGATCGTTTCCAAGGATTCGGTTTTAACAAGTTTTAACTCCAATAACATATATTAGAGTAGGGTGAGTAGTAGAGTACAGAACTTTAGACCTAAAATGGTGACCGTGTTTAAAGTTAAACCGGTTTGTAGCCTTCGCTACTGGATCTGTGAAGCTGTGGTAGTTGCAGAGAGGTTTAGGAGTAGGTCCCCCGAAGTATGGAGGCTGTATATAAAATAATGCAGAAGATATGTACTAATCAATGATTTTTTTAAAAAAAAAATATCTTTTAAAATTTATCGACTAGCCATCTTGTTGTTTGTTAGCTTTGCGTCATTGGCCGGCCCGCAACCGATGAAAAGACCCATCGTCCGTACTGCCTGTCTCCGTCGCCGCGAAAACCCGGTACAAAACGCTGATAGCGAAAACTGTGGAACACATCGTAATAGAATACATTTAATATAGTATATGGATTTTTATTAACGAGTTAGATTTATTTGGAGATGGGTTTCATTATTTTATTTTGACGGAAAATTATTATACATTCGCCGCCATTGCGAAACACACAGTTGATGTGTCTTACTTGTGGCGATGTTCGATAAATACTATTTAACTCTAACATGTTATCATGCTTCACCTGTGGCAAACTGCACATGCGCAGAGTTGTCTATTGGATTTTTTCTTCGTATCACACCTCTGGTGTTCTGGAGGAGGGAAAAAATGTATAGCTAGCACCTGTGCTGCTGAGGAGAAGGGAACTTAAGGCTCTGGTCGTAAATGGACACGCTCCTGCGCAGGTGTTCACAAGAATTCTCTTTGTCTGGTGCTTGATTGACAGCGGCGCCCGCTCAATTGTATTTTTGTTACTTTAACAATGTATTTAGTGTTTCGCATCCTTTGATGCTCAATTAAAGAGAGAAATATCCTTTGATGTTCTAGACAAGATAAAACATGTTTCTTTTGATATTTGCCGCATAGCAGGCGTTCACAGGAATTTTTGAAAGATTTTTTAATTCTGTATAGTATTATTTTGCGTGTTGTATTGGAACTTATGTTGCACATATTGCGCAATACTTACTAGTTAACTTAAGCTACCTTCTCCTGCCTTCATTTTTTAACCTTTTATATTTTTACATTTTGATCCATCTTAAAATTAATGTATAATTATGAAATTAATATATTTCTGTACACTCTATCTTTTTTCTTTCATGGATTTTTTGAAATAAAATATTTGGTTTTACCTTTATGCGAAAAACCTTATTTGCATTTTTCTTTTCCTTTTATAATATTTTTTACAAGAGATTTTACAATCTCATCGTTTTTCTGAAGATAGGTAGTATGAAAAGTGGAAATTATATTTTTTCCTCACACACTGAATTAAATAAATACAATACAGAACAGTCCACAAAGAATAGATTCCTCGTGTTGACTTTGAGTTTTATTTACATGATATAATTTGCAATTTCGTTTTTAAAAAAATTCAATTGGTTTAGTAGGATTATTTCCGAAGCTATCAAAATATCGGCCCCGCCCATGTTTATTAATATATATGGCAGTCCAGTGAGTTCCCGGTGAATTTGACGAACTTAAATTCACTATAAATGCCGCTGGATATTCACCTTGTTTTGGCAAAGTGTCTACTGAATAAATTCCAGTAAGCGTAGTTGCACTAGTACAGTCCTGAGGCACAACTTTTAAAATCTGATCAGTCCACATTTGAATCACTTTCAGTTATTGGTGTTAGTTAATACACTGTTCTGTTTTCAGGTAGAATAAAAGAACGTAAATAATAAATTATATAGTTTGCGTACACAGACGATTCTTTAAAAGCACAACGAAAACTTGTAAACTGATGAAGATGATGAACACACTTTGGTGATGGAAATGCTAAAGCGTTATATTTTAGATAGTGTATATCTTCCAAATTAATCACTGTTCTTTGTAGTAAAGACTCCAGATATATTTACCGTGAATGAATACACAATGACTGTGCGAGATATACTTGGTTACTATGTTTTTAGCTTCGCTGTATTCAACTTCGGCTTCTATCCGCTCTAGACCAAATACTTGCTGACTTAAATAATTATTTGTATATCTTAAACTAGAAATAATTTTTGATATTAGAAATGGAGGTTTAAATATCCAACTTTGAAAACTAATTGCTATCTACATGAACTATGGCTAATTCTTTGACTATGAAATTATTTTCTTCGTTATCATCGAAGACTGAAAAGTGTACGACAGTTCTCATGGCTGATCTCAAAGCAAACTAAATTTTACATGGTATGATCCGTATATACAATTCGATCAATATCGATCTGTATAAGAAAATCAAATTGTGCATAAATAATACATGAAATAGATTGTGCAAAATTTTGACTGAACCCAATTCGGAGATTAACGGGAGAATCCTTAGTAACATCCCATATAGAATCATCCAAAGTATTAGTAGGAGAGATTAAAAGCATAAAGAATATATCCATGAGGGTAATTAGAATATGTGACTGTATGGCTTACATTGTCATGAAATATACCAGTTCCAGAGAACAGCTTGTGATAACTTTGAAAGTATAGTTGTTTAGCATAATCAGGAGTAAGACGGGTGGGAGGATAAAATTGGGAACCAACTTGTATTTGCAATTATTAATATTAAAAGTTTCAAAGTGGAAGGGATTTTCATGGTATTTTCCATTGAATACAGTATTTTCAGTAAAACCTATAATGAGACCCTTTACTACAATTTCAAGAAATATATTATCAAGATTATACGATTGAACATTTGCTGGAATAGTGTGTACTCTTTGTTTCAGCTCTAGTCAGTTGTAATTTTGCAGTATCATGGGTCATAGAACTGTTTAATTGTAAAGCTAAATCAGCAGAGATATTAATTCGACGAACATAAATAATAACCTCTTCCAGTTTAACTTTAAATATAGAATTTTCAGCTGCCATTAAGCAGAATGCATCTTAACTACGACTTAATTTTATACGAAGATTGACTATTTGGAGGTACTGGATTTGATCCAGAAATATCTGTATGAAGTCGTCCATACATATAAATGAAAGCGCTACCAACAAAAAAAATTCGTTTATAATAAGCAGCATTATTTTCATTGAGACTATTAAAATGCCCTGCAGTATCCTTATACCGTAATACAGTGGTTAAATGAGTTTTGCTTGCATCTTCAGAATAATTAAGTAAAGTTTCAAAGTGTGCTCTAAATGGGTATATAGTATTTGAAGAAGTAATAATTTTATCATTTAAAGAAATGTCGACTTGGCTGAAAAGTGAATGTAAAAGGTTATTCAACGGCGCTACATTACCTGCCACAACGACCGGTGGTCCTTCTGCTGCTATTTGCAAATGATCTCCATTTCCCCTTAATACTTTACACTTAACATAAAGATAAATATGTGCAGGAAGAATATATTCAGCAGTATCTCCAGAGACAAGAAATTCTATAGGTCCATCAGAAGAAAGCGATGAAATTCGTCGATACTCTACCATTCGAGATGATTCGATAGCAGTTTGTATCATAGGGACAGAAAATAAATTGAATTCATTCGTACAACATTTATTACTTTTAGGGATAAGAAATGACATTTTTAACTGAAAATATCTCTACTCTTTCTTTTATTACAAACACGTCGTCTTTTTAAACTTGGTGGCCCAATACGCACGGAAGCCTTACGTTTCCGTGCTCTTCTACAACTACCACTAAACAACTGACTGACTTTATTTTCAGCTTCTGTTCTTTAATATGATGCTGATTCACGAACTCGTGCTTTCGATTCCTTAATTGGACGGTTTTTCAGCATATCCCCCACTACTTGTATTCACGTTTGTAAAGCTTGTAGCCCTACTGCTTTTGCTCCTTGTTTAATGAATTGCATAGCAAATCGAAAATGTCCGAAAAATAAACTCCCAATCACATGTCCCCGTTCATAAATAGGTCCTGCAAAGTAAGGTATACCTCTACCTCTTGCATAACTGTATAGGTTTTCATTTCGATGAGCGCTAAAAGTGAAGTGTTACGGTTAATTTCCTGGATGCGAATGGTAAATTTCGGCCTGTATGGTCCTTTAGTAGTATTTCTACAGTGTCAAATGAAAGTTTTGCAAGAGGAAAATAATGCACATTCTGAAAAGTTATGGTTTGTACTTTTCCATGATGATTATTGGTTATACATACAATTGGTAAAAGAGGTGCTTTTGTATCACCTACAAACTGAGGTTGACTTATGTCTGTATAAACAAACACCTGATGAGGATATCCAATGTCTAAAAATGGCTGTTTAGGAGTACGACTATCTTTTAAAATATTAATATTAGGTTCAAAACCTAAATGTAATGCTAATATGGGATATAAACGTAAAGATTTCATAGTTTCATCAATGTGCACAATGACAGTGTTTGAATATTCAAATTTTATACTAGAATTTATTTTATTCAATTCATTTAGCAACGGTTGAACGGTGGAATAATATCCTTGTGCTATTTTATGTTTTACATTATCATACCATATATTTTGACCAGAAATATTATTATAACATGTTAAGAGAATATGAATTTCACTTAATCCTACCATCCAGGAATCATTCAAATGCATTCGATTGTAAAGAATATTAAAAAAATATGTTGGACTATTATTAGAATAACTTTGAATACTTCCATTAGAACTAAGTATAAGGTAAAAACTATCGTCACTACTTTCAGAAATCATTTTTTTAAAACTGTAGTGTCACGCTTGAAGTTCCAAATTGAAATGGCAACTTTTCCCCGTGCACATCTTTTAAGTCTACTTGAAGAGTATCAACATATTTCTTTTCAACTCTAACATATTGTGGACAGTCAAAAATAAAAGACTTGATTTTTCCTTAATGATAATCATGAATTCCAATTTTTCGAATTAGTTTTCCATAAACAGGTTCATCTTTTACAATATCAATACAAACTTTTATTTCTGATGGTATAAGAAAATCAAGATTTGTGTGAAAAGGTGCTGGGATATTTATAAACTTTCGTTTCTTTTTCGGGTTCATGGGATAAAAGTTAACTATGCGTGTATTCACTTTAGAATGTTTACTAAATCCTAAAATATTTTGCAAACCAGGACTCATCGCGAAAAGATATTCACGTTTAGTACTTTGTTTATGAAAAATATAAACTTTATCTCTACTTGCCTCATATTGAATAACGATAGGATTTTCTTCGATTTCTACAGGATCATCATTGATCATGCGTTCAACATTAAACATTTCTACATCATGAAACTTTTTATTAATAGTACTACTATCGTCAAATATATGTAAATTTCCTTTCTCCTCATATTTTCCCCATTTGTTTAGGTAAAGTCGTACGAATAATATCTAAAATCGAATGTATTGATTCATAATATCCGGCTGGAAATTATTATATTCTACTATATTTTATCCCCTAATTGAATAATAAGTTGTTCTTCTTTTTGAATATTATAAAAACTTCATGGAATAGAAAGTAACACTTAAACCTACGACAAAAATTTCCCGCTAAATGAATTGGCTGACAAAGTTTCGTAGTATATGAACTTGTTTTATTTTCAAAAATATTATTGCTAAAATTTGATGGTAAGGTAATATAAAACTCATCACCTTGTTCTTGAGACAGCATGTTTACGACTGAACTAATTTTTGTTCTACCCAACTATTCATAGAACATGAATAACCTAACCATTTGACATAAATCCAACCTTTTTTACGTTTTAATACTTTTTCAATTAAATAACTTTTCTGTTTCCCTACAAACACTTTTTGTAATTCGTGATGATAAAATGAACCTGTTTTAACTTCACCATTCCAATCTCGAATTTTACAAGTCATTGGATTACTTTGAATACACTGTTCCACAATATATATTTCCCGAGACATTTTCGGTAAATATCCTTTTTCCAATTTTTGTTTATATTTACTGACTCGAACGTAATGTCCCACTTCAAATTTACATATCTGCTTCACTATCCTTTATTGCCCATATAATCTTTCCAAATTTCATTAACATTAGAATCATTTACTTACACAGGTGCATATTGAATGGAAGAATGTTTCAGCTGATTATAACTTTTTACAATATCTTGCAAAATATCAATATATCGATAATTATTTTCAGCAGTAAAGTATTTATATATTTTTCCTCCACAGTACGAATAAAACGTTCTACGAAAGGAGCTTTGATTTGAGAACGTTCTACGTTTTACACTTTGATTATAAAATTCTGTTCCAAAATCAGTTTGACAATGAAGTAGAGATAATTTTCTTTTACTGGATATTGATTATTTTGCTTTTGTCATGACAGGACCCATTTTATTTTTAACAGGAATACAAACGCCATATGACTAAAAGCATCTATGCTATATAAAATATATTTATATCCATCATTATATTTTGATACGTTACGCATATCTGCTAGTTCATTAGTGCATTGACATAATATTTTTGCGGGGAAATGTTTACTTGCAGGAACATGTAAAGGGTATGAATCTTGTGAAGTTAACCATTTTCTTACTTTTTTCTGAGAAATACCTGTTTACTTTTTTAACTTGAAGATACTACCTAAAGAATTTGAATATGCATAAGAATAATAAATTTTATGAAGTTACATATTTAAAACTTGTATTCTTTATAATTTTTAAATAATGAAGAGAAACGTTTCTTTATTCCTCGACTAATACTATTCTTTTTCTTTACTATTACTTTACTAGAATTCTTCTTCTTGTTGTTTACTATTTTACTAATACTACTTTTCTGATTTAGCATTTTACTAGAACCTGCACCATATTGAAAGTTAATTAATTCTAAGGGAATATTAATATTTTTAATAATTCTTTAAAATCTTGAATGCGAATTGGATTTCTAGGAGATTTTCGAGTTCTTACCACATCATTGATAAGATCAACAATATTTTAACCTGGAATTACTTTGTTATCTATAGATACTGCGCAAATTTGATCTCAACTGACACGATTGGAAGTCTGCGGGAGATTTAATAATACTTGAGTCTTTTAAGCAAATGATTTTGGTACTGAACTAATAATATACTGAATCATGGGTAACATATTTGAAAATTCAGAATTGTAAAGGTGTAAAACATTTGGTTTCTGAGATTGTGGAGAATATTCTAAATAACGATGTAATGCTTGCTGATACATTTTCCATTTTTCATCCGTAGAAAGATCACTTCGTTTTAAAATTTAATCCATTTCATTATCCAAACGTGTTTGATGCGACTTTACAGACTTCATAATAACACATTTTCGCACCTACATTTTTTGAAATGAGTACCATTTTTGAAATTGCGAAGACATCTTAACGATTAAGTTAAATTCCAGCAACTGCACTTAAGATTGGAGCTAATAATAAAGGAAGAAAAGCACATCCTTTTTGCATTAACAGTTTGCGTTTCTTTCTTAAACGATCGTTTCTGAGAGAGTGCACGTAATGTCTTCTTATGTCGACGCAACCTTTGCTTCTGACGAGGAGAGAGTTTAAAGTTACCATTTAAAACATTTTACCTACTTGTACAATAGTTCGAATAACACCACTAGATACATTCTGAACTAATGCTTTAAACATCTTATTTTTACATTTACAAATTGCACAGAGCTCATTCATATGATGTTTTAAGCTTGACAACTTGATGGTAACTGACCTGAATTGGTTTATTCATGTCTTTTACATATGCATAGATATGCATAATTTAATATGGATATACTGTATATTTGTACGTAGACGTAGAGCATCCGGTGTAGACTTAGTTAAATTGAAAAGTAAATATGAATGAGGTTCAGCAATAACATTTTGTAACACTTGAATGACATCTTTACTATATTGCGGCATAACCTGCCTTGCTAAATATTGTATTTGTAACATATCTCTAGGATTCTTGAACGAAATGATATAATGGGCGTTTAATGAGATATCACCTGCATATTTCCCCTAAGGAAATAAATTTTGAACTATATAAATTATACTTAGATTCTTATGATGTGCAAATTTTGTAAAAATTTTGGAATCATCGGCATTAGTTTCAGTCATAAGATCATCGAGAATTAACAATGAATTTTCCTGAATTTCAAAAGTAGTCATATCAGGAATTCCAAAATGAAATCGAACATTACTTATCTGACTAGATACTTTAGGTATCGCAGCACCATAACACAAAATTATTTACTTAAAATGACCAGAGAACATCGTTTTACGATGAATTAATAATCTATTGACATAACTTTTTTCAACTTTGCTGGGACCTGAAAGCAGGATAGTTGTAGAATGAAGGAAGAGAAGCATTATGAGCTAGCGACAAGACAGAAATGAACTAACAGTCGTTAAGTCTTCTTCTTTTGTAACCGAAAGGAAGTGTCTCGAATTCATTATGAAATTTACGCTTACTTGCAACATTCTGATGTGTTTTTGTTTCAGGAATAGATATAATTTTGAATCCTGGCTTCCTATTGATACCATTAGGATTACTAATGATTTTCTTTTCTCATTTATGCTGGACTAAGTTTACAAAGTGATCGAAATTAATAATTTGACACGCACAACAATTTGAAGTGAATCCCCGAATTTTAAAAGTGGGTTTAATATTCCCAGTCTTAAATTCCCTTTCCTTATACGAATAATTTTTAGGTCCTAACCCAATGAAATAATTTTTAGGTCTCACATCCCTCTTTGTCTTCAGTAGTCAAATCTCATATATAGTTCCCTGTAGAAAGCAGTGAAGGTTGATTTATCTTTTGTCTGTCGAAAATAGAATCTGTACCTGAAAAGAAAGTATTTTCTATTCCCACTTTTTGCAATAAATCATATAATTTCAGTCTAGCCAATAGTGAAATAAAGGCAGACGAAATGAAATTGGAAAAGGAATTAGGAGTATTAACATTTTCTAAATCCCTGTATGTTAGTAACAAGCCATCTTTTCCGATCAGAAGTACATTTTGTACTTCAAAGTGAGGTGTTCGGATAATATCCACGATCGACTTAGCATCATTAACTACCCTGGTCTGTGCTAAATCAGTTCTCTGTTCCCACTTCCAAAACAGAGAATTTAAAAAGAGTTCTACGATATAGAGCAAACCAGGGTTTTTACTGGTCTTATTGGGGTTAAGTTGTATACGTTCATGCGCAGCATACTCCTCAATATACTTCTGTTTTCCTCCTCACTATTACACTGAGATGGAAAACCAGAAGCTTCCTGTTTCATCTGCAAGACGTTATTAACATAATCGTGAAATAACTCGTCTTTCATTTTGAACTCGTAAATTTCATAAGTATCAAGAATAGTATACCCTATCTTCATACTCTCATGCAATTAACGAGTGCAGAACGTGCCGGTGAAACAGCGTTGGTCAGCAGTATGGTTACAATAATTACTATTCATTGCCTCCATACAAGTATGACAGAGGCCGAATACGAGGCGTCCTTTCTCATTATATGGAAGCAAAGGAATAACAACATCTTGAGGAGGAAGAACCTTGCAGAAAAACTCCATAAATTTGTTAGGGATTAAGACATGCTTTCAATAAGTGGTAGGCTTACCAATAGGGTGAGGTATCTTTTTAATGACATATGGATATAAACTACATATTGAATAATTTCTTCTTCAGGACGCTCATAAAGAGATCTGAAAACGTCGGTCCTACCTCCCTTAAAATAGTCATTAGGAACTAATACACCTTCAGTATTTCTACAATGATCTTTAATTAATTGCCGAATATGTGGATTTTTCTTTACTTGTAGATCCCAATCACATTCATAGATTTCTACAAGCTTTAGACCACAAGTTTCTAAATGTTTCATTCTCCACATTGTCGCAATATCTCGGCCATTTAATGTTTGGCCATTCGTGTCATTGAGAGTCACGTGGCGACCCTGCTCAATGCATGAATAACCATGTCAAAAACATCCATAAAATTCATAAGCAGTACGATGTCTTATCGTACCCGTCCACTTTGAATTGTCCAAATTGGACTTCATTTCCATTTTCAGCAGTATGAATAGAAACATCATTTCCTATGAATTCCATATACTTAAACCATCTTTATGCTTTCTTACTCTGAGGGTAACATTGCCGATACCCGAACGGGGGAATTACAGGAATATCTTTCTATTCTAAATATAAAGAGCGAAAGCATTCCATAACACGCAGCAATAGTACTTACTTGAAGAAAAGACTGGATGTCTTCAGTCTTTTGTTCAATTAAGTCTGAGAACTTAATGACCGCCTCGCACAATATACTAACATCGTTCCTGTAGTATTCTAGCATTTTACGTTGTAAGTTAAAGGTAAGATCTTTTTGCACACACTCCTCATGCCAAACCTTAAAAGCTTTGTGTTCACTTTCTGATGTTCCTTCATCATCAAAGAGTTTAAGTTCTGACCACGCTCCAGTGTAATTTTGATTGTCCTCAGTGTTCAACAACAACGGGAAATCTCCCTTCTTTCAACTTTCACCTAATCCCATGGTAGCGGGTAATTTTGAAAATTTCACAGACATGAATAAATAAGTATATTTAAAAATTAAAATTACGTACACTAATCTGGATATTTTTCGCACCTTGGCTCAAATTTTGAGGAGTAATTCCCTCCCTAATACACGCGCAACAAATATGGAATCGAATTTCGCTGCGTTATGCGCCAAACAGACTATTGTATTAAACTTAGGACCTTGACGGAGAACATCCTTTAAAAAGCTTTCAATATTGTAAAACACAAAGTCTCTTTCAATTTGTGAATTACCACATTGAAAGCATTTATAAATATCCTCCATGTGGTTCTTACATTTAAAACAGCGGTGTGAGGTGCATATTAGGTTTGGCCTGTGTTCACGTTCACCTTTTTCGTTCTCATTGAGTAGCATGGTCTTAATGTCATACACTATATAGCAAAAATCATTAGGTTTCGGTTTCGTCTCTTGTACGAAACAGAAATACTCCTCATTAACTTACAACTTGCAGCTAGTTCAGAATCGATCTCCACATACATGTGGATTGTTACTCTTCTTTTTCGGGTATCGATTTTTACACCACACTGTTGACACAATTTAACATAGCAACATACAGGTTTTCCTCTCGCCTGATTGCTATGGTTATTATAGCATGATTGCGAAGCGAAAGTTCTTAAACAACTATTACAAGTAATAGGTCTCTCCTCGTCAGAAGTTTCAAAATTTTGGTACTCTTCTCAATGTTCGCAAAGGTATTCGCATTTAAGTTTACTACGACGTTCGTATGGCTTCAAGCAATCCATACAATAACCTACACTTCTCGAAAAGGCCGTAATAGTCTCAATAACGTCAAAAGGCTGGTCATGATAATACACAAATAATTTGTTTCTGGTATCAACATTACCACTATAGATGATCTCAGGGTCTCGACTAGCTGGCTTTAATGCATAGACTAGAATCTGGAATCGATTACCATAAAAATCTTGAAATTGATCAATATCGTCAATACTCCCACCCAAATTAGAAATATGAATATTTGCTAGTTTACAAAGATCTTTACCTTCCTGTTTACAATTCTTTGGATGTTTTTTCATATATTTTACCTTAACATAATAAGAAAGCACTCGGTCTTCCGCCATAATTAAAGCTCTTAATAAACAATCATAAGAGTTGGCTCCCAATTTAGGCACTGGATTAATCTGTGCTTGTAAGTACTCCTCCAGAGATAAATACTTATCAGTATTCCGCTTCTTCCTTTCGCCTTGTCCGCGAATCAGGTCGAATATGTTAACCTTAATGATCACACTAACAGCAAACAGGAAAAATTCGTTCTACTTGAGAACATTCTCAATCGAAGGTCAAATATGATCAGTAGTTATATGAATTCGTCTACGCCACGAAATGAAGACGTCTTTCCCGTTGACGTCATTGCTACTTTCAATACTAAATTAAACCCAGTATTGTGGATCTGCATTAGATAATAAATTATCTAGCGCAAATTGAAAAGTTTTCTGAACATAATCAGCCTTCGTTAACCTGGAGGCTTTCACACGTATGGTGATTTCTTTATCCTTTAACTGGAAATTTACAAAATCCGCGCAAGCGTTCAGCTATAACTTCATAGCAATCTGGCCCTGTTCCCTGTTGCACTATTTCTGAATTCACGTTTTCCTCATTAACTAATACAGCTTGTTCAACTTCAGTAATTTTGCTCAATAATTTTTCTTCTGCCTTTGGACTTAGTTGAGTTCCCCAACCCTCGTAATAATCGTAGTCTTGGTAACATACTTGATTACCTTCAAGTGAAAGAATACAGTTCGTATCATAAGAGAAAGTATCAAGAGCAGTTGAGGCAGAAGCAAGAGCTGGAGTGCAAGTAAATGAAGTAGAACGTACAGCAAAAGAAGTTGAAGAAATCGGACTGCAAATAGGTCTTGCCGTAGTTACAGATGTAGCTGCCTGCATTAATACAGACAGACCTAACTACATTCACAGGAGCGGAACTAGTAGAAGAAGTACAGGAAGAAGTTGTTGAAACAGGCATTGAAGTTATAGTGGAAACAGGAAATTAAGAGTACTCACGACTGTGAGAGACAATGTTCAATAAATCATCTGAATTCATAGAAACTTATACTTCCTGAATATCATCTCTCACAACCTGAATCAAGCTAAAGAGAAAAGCGTGATGTGTGTGAAGCATTCTCCCATTCTTCTCGTCAATGGGATCAGTCAACAACATATAATGTTGGAAAGCCAGTTTAGCGTTAGTAAGTCCCATGGTGCAATCCATTCTTGTTGATGACCTCAAATATTAGAATTTCTAACTCAGAAATTTGATTGCAGATGATCAAAAGTTGATTGAAGATAATCAAAACTTGATTGCTGTAAACAGTATACTGAAATTAACTTCCTGTTCACAAAAGTAGAGTCACAGCACAAAAATGAAGTAAATGATATTTCACTTCTCTTGTTCACAAAAAGCAGTCACAGCACAAAAAATGAACTAGATAGCACTAAACTTTTCTTCTTCACAGAAACAATCACAGCACGAAAGAAATGAACTAGCAGTTCAGTTTTCAAATATGGTGACTTGTTCTTATCATTTGACTTCAAATATAAAGAATAAACTTTACCGAAATGAAGTATCAATTTGCTTTCAAAGAGCACAAACCTTGTAGAACAACTCAGGTAGACTCGTGCAGGGTAGTTTACGTCCGTCGGCTTCAGCTTCCAAAGGCAAACTGAGGGTTTGTCCGTTCAGTCAGTGCTTTTATAAAAACTAGTTCAATCTTTGCGCATGCGCAGAACATCAATTTTGAAAGTGTAAA
>JAGDQP010032811.1:4877-21058 GCA_022664845.1 Lepisma saccharinum | reverse complement strand
TACTATTATGTCCCTGCATGGGGATA
Organism: Lepisma saccharinum; assembly: GCA_022664845.1. Lineage (NCBI taxonomy): Eukaryota > Metazoa > Arthropoda > Insecta > Zygentoma > Lepismatidae > Lepisma > Lepisma saccharinum. Next base: position 21,032 of record JAGDQP010032811.1, on the reverse strand, counting down.
TTGGTACAGTTTGAAAGTTTTCTTTAAAGGTGAAATTACTCAAGGCAGACAGAGGTTAAGAAAATACATTTGTGCTATAAAAATAGTCAAAGGATAATACTTTCGGCGGAAAGTGGAATGATGTTGCAGCAACTGATACCAAGCTTTAAAAACTTCATTTTGTAAAAATACTTCAATGTGTCCTCTCCCTTACAAACTGATAGACTGTAATTTTCTATTCTTCAGTCACTATTACGATTTCTCCCTAGAACGAACGGTTACATAGTTATCACAGGTTTAAATGTTGCCAATTTAAACTTTTTATCAGAAAACCATATTTATTTTTTGTTATTTTTTTCAATTTAAGACTTAGGCAAAAGTATGGTAAGTTTAAAATCAGTATAGAGAATGATGTATATTAGATATCGGTGAGGCAAGAACAGGCTCCATATCGGCCATCTTGAGAGCTTTAATCTTGGATTTATATGGAAAATTTTAAATATGAAAGACATGGTGCCCTACGCTAGCTCCTTCCCAGAAATTTGAATCAGAAGTCATTTATTAATTATACCTTCCTTTATTTGTTTAGGAGAAAAGGCTATGGGATCTGGGATTTTGGGAAATATGACAGTTTTTCATTATGTGTTTGCAACAGAATCAGTATTACCCAAATCCTTCATGAACGGATCGAATGTTCTGTTGCGTGATGGTCATAACATCAGGGTGATTGAAGATGAGTTTAACGTGTGTTATTCCCAGAGATCAGACAGAGCACACGCAACTACATTCAAGATATTCAAAGAATTCAAGTAGGCTAGGTGTGTGCGCGATACGGAACGCAGTGGACGACCAAGGATCGCAACCGACGAAGACACAGCAACCACACTTGTGACTTTGACGCAAGCAAGTGATGCCAGCTGTCAAGTCAGAAATCGGAACTATTTTATTTATTTATTTATTTATTAAAAGTTAGCGCGGATACAGCAAACAACCATTTTCCACCGTTTCTGTAACAATGTGATATAACAATGATAATAATAACAACAACATCGACGACAAAACAATTAAAAACTAAGAAATGAAATAAGAATTTTTCCATTCCATATTCAGATAACAGTCCTTTAGAAATTTACTTTTACTGAGGTAAAAATCTGGAGTCAACTGTAGAGTATTGTAAAATGTGACAATCTGTATACAAGACGTCGTTGAACCATTCTCAACCTAGGTTTTGAGAGGTAGAAATTGTGTTGTCGGATCCGAGTACCCTTAGGTTGAAAAGCTGAAGAAGGTCTTTGATTCTCAGTATGCCCTGCGTTATTTTATAAAGGAACTTGTTCTTCGTGTGTCTATGCTTCCCAAGTCAATAGAATTAAAATATCTGCGTTAGAATTATGTTGGAGGTTAGGTCTCCTGTGTTGGACAATACTGATAAAGAAATTGTAGACTTCGTACAATTTAGGTACCTTGGTTTTACAAGACCAGGTAGCAGAAGAGTATTCAATTCTAAAATGCACTAGTGTGGTAAAAAATAAAAACTGTTTTGTGAAAGTTTTTTCAATAAAGAATGTCGTTCCTTTTCATATTGTTTTTAAATGTGTTTTTATAAGACAACAAAGATTTAATGTTTACGCTGCAGTTAATCAATATGATCAGCAGGATTAGACTTAAGCTTTGACACATTCATCTCCATTTAGTAGTACTTTATTTCCTGCAGCCTTACGAGCCAAAGATGGGATTATTTATCCATTCACTGCCACATCCCTATACTTCCTATATCTTAACCCGGACAAACACAAGGAATTAACTAAGGACATATGCACTAAGTCATTTGGCATTGCTTGTAATAAGATACTAACAAATCTCCAAGAAACTAAAAACATATTTTGAATTATAGGAAGAATTCCTAGAGATAATACAACTTGGAAGAAAACCTTTACTTAAGCTGAAAAAACAATTTTTTTACCGAAATATGGTCTAATCCCGCACACATACGTTAATTGCTAACTGCTAGAGGAAGATCTATTTTTGAATATAATTACTACCGGAAAAATCAATTACCTGTAACACATATTCCCGGGTAATAACGTGCTTCCACTTAAGGACACAGATATGCCTTTTTGTTAATTAGTACATTGTGTTTCACTATACAAATTTGGGGCATTCCTCCCTCATGCACCGGGCTCCAAGCCTCGTCCCGAACTGTGCAAACATATATAGATACAGACAGTGCAACAAAAAATATTTTATGTTATATGATATTTAAAGACTGTATAAATCCATAATCAATTCTCTTGTAAACAAGCAACTACATATGCATTTCTTCTGACGAGTCTGTTGAAATAGAGCTCTGAGAAGTATTATATCAATTTATATCTTAACGTAGCCACGTTGCGGGTCTCCCTCTACGTTTTTCTGAGAGCAAAGTAATAGCTATCGTCACATACCAGAATTGATGCCATTTGAAAATTTGAATTTTAAATAGGGTGGCAAAGCTAACTACTGAGTGCTTCAGTACAGAGAACAACTACAGTATGTTTCGATTGTGTTTAATATGTATTATCAAAGTTTGATGCGGATAAGTCGAACTGTAGTGAAGTAGTAAATAATATATATATTTTTAAACTGATTAGCAACACTGTCAACTGTGGGACCTGAAGTGCCATTATGAATGTCCCTGTAGGTAAATGCAAGCTTTGATTGTGACTCGTTCAAAGATATGAAAGCATTTTTTTTAAATTGTGAAATTGGTTGGTATTGCTGACAACTGTGGCGCCGGCAGTACCCATACGAGCTATCCCATTACCACATACGCAAAGTTTGGTGTATATTAATGCTGAAACGTCCAATGGTAACAAATATGAAATCTAGACTTTAAAAAATATTTTGGAATCTCTGACAAACTACGACGCTTGCAATGCCTACATGAACTGTACATTAACTAATGAACATGCATGGCAAATTTGGTGTAAACCAGTGAACTTCTATTAATAGAGTCATTTCTATAACTTTAATTTTAGAATAGAATGGCAACACTCACAACTGTGGTGTTTGAAGTTGGAGACACTCAAAAATTCTTCCTTCTATTGTGTTCAATTTTGTTTACTCTGTTTGGGCAGATACGTCTCGATTTTTTTTAAATATTGGCCATACAGAGAGCTGGATAACCCGGAATACCGAATATATACAAAAAATGTAATCTTACAATATGCAGCAGAATTTCATTTATGATGTATTTCTTTTAAATTATCTATATAAAAGTAATCCTTCCTTAACGAGACGTTAGCCGCATTACAAACTGCTTCTTTCAAAAAAGAAATTTAGGGGGAAAACGAAAACTCGTTTTTCTTTAATAAAAATCATATTTAGAGAGGAACGTAGGATTTTTATTTACAACACTAGGAAGTAAACAAGTGACCAAATATGACTGTAAAGCTGGTTGGTACACGAAGCCCAGAAATTAAACGCTAATATTAAGCATGCCAGTGGCAGTGAGGTTGTGGTTAAGGATGGGTTTAAGGTTGATGGATACGCCCAACACCAGGGCGAAGAACATATCTGGGAGTATCAGGGTTGCGTATTTCATGGCTGCCATAGGTGTTACCCCCACAGCACTCGATAATTCGGTTTATAATGATCCTTATAGTACTTTTAATATGCGTTATGAGAGCACATGTGCTAAAATAGCTCTATTGAAAGAGCTAGGGTATGTGGTGCACGAAATGTGAGATTGCGGGTGGCGACACCTAATAAGAGAACACTCCGAGGGGAATGACTTTGTGCGAACCTACCCAGCAACTAAGAAATGCCCAATTAGACAGCGGGGGTGCACTGTACGTTGGCCGAGTGGATGCCACAAAACTCTATTGAAAGGTAAAACTGGTTTAGAGGGTGAAGTATGCTGATATAATATCGCTCCACCCCTATTGCTGCGAAGTCAAGAAATACCCTGTCGGCCACTCGAAAATTTACATTGCTGATAGCGAGTGTCCCGACATTTCAGCTTTCGAAGGAATAATAAAATGCACATTGCTGCCGCCTGATAATCTCTACCATCCAGTCCTACCCTACCGCAGCGGGACGAAGTCATTATTTCCTTTATATCGAACATGCTTAATATCAGCTGTGATATGGAGTGAACATACATCAATGAGGAGAGAGCCCTGACCGGTGTCTGGGTAGTAGATGAAGAAAGAAAAGCTGTAGAGAAAAGATAATGGGTGCTTGAGAGGCACGAAGTGTGGGAGTACGAGGTAGTGATGTATGGCCCCGAAAAGAACGAAGGCGTTTTTTCATCGAACCTGTTTATGAAGGTGAAGGCCGACTGTAACGGGTGGGCTGCAGGGGTGACAAAGTAGAGCTAAAATTGGCCTTCGTAAAATAATACTACCAAAAAGAGGGCATTCAATTAGAATATTATAAATTTGCGAAATATAAGGCCAAAAGAAGCATAGCCAAACTCGCGCAGATCTCGCTGTGGGGTAAGTTCGCGCAGCATGAAAACCTCGATGAAACATCCATTATTACAGAGCCCAAGGTATATTTTGATAAGTTAACCGACCCCCACATCGTGGTGAAACATTGCAGTATGCGATGAAATTCGGCTGCTGAATTGGGCGGTCGACGACAGTGTTGGGACCCGCTGAATAACACAAACGTTGTAATTGTGGAATATACAACAGCCCATGCTCGGCTTCAGCTATACCGGTACCTATACCTGCTCGAAGAGCGAGTGTTATATTATGACACTGATAGTATAATATATATTCACGATGACCGTTCCCCCGACTTAGATATTGGGTTTATTTGGGTGAGGTGAAAAACCAACTATTCGCATACGGGGCGGACGCATATTTTAGAGAGTATTGTGCGGGAGGGCCTAAATATTACCCTTTCGACGCGCTAAATCCGGCTACTGATAAGAGTAAGTGTTCATGTAAAATTAAGGGTATTACTTTAAAACGTTAAATCGTTAAAACACATTAATTTTGAGCAGATGCGGGATATGATTGTAAATACTCATCCAGCTGTTAATATCCCCACTGGTCTCCAAATTGCGCGAACACAAGATCATAGAGTAATCACCAAGCCGGACACTAGCAAAATATATCCGGTTACGTCTAATAAAAGAAAGCGTGTGAATATGTATGACACTCTTCCCTATGGCTTTAAAAGAAAATTAATAGAATAAATAAGGTAGTATTTTGGTGTATATTTCACCTGCATATAAAGAAAAGAAAAATGGATAAGCAAATTTTAAATCATTATTATTATTATTATGAAATTGAGATATGCGTCGGTCTTGGGTGTGATGATGATGCGGGCACATTTTTCGTAGTTATTAGCTTACGTAATTACTATACACATATACATATATCGCTTACTGCGTTATATAATTTTCTAATATATTTTCTATATATTGAGAGCTATTTTAACTCAAATACAGCAACCAAAACTCAAATACATGCCAAAAAAACTATATCTTAGGGCTAATTACGATGTATTAGATATGCTTATGGGTATTCGTAAGTGTTTTATTCTTTCATCAGATGATGTCAATAATGGCGAGGTAAATGTTAGTGTTATTCCATGGAGAAAACTTCATCTTTAGTTGCCGTGTATTCAACAGGCAATATCTACATGTGAGGAGGCGAGAGAATATACTCGAAAATTTTTAAAACAAATTCCGGAATTTACTACTACCATTACCACTAAACGAATCGCAATGGAAGTATTGACATTTATAAATTGAAATAATAATACTATCTTAATATATTTCTAATTTTGTTCCAGCATATATTAGAATGGGGAGTGGCAGGCACCTTTTACATGTATTGTAACAGGCCCCACGGCATGCGGGAAATCATATTTTGTCAAAACATTATCAATCACTACGGTAATTTATTTAAAAATATAATATGGTGTTATAGCGAGTGGCAACCTTTACACGAGACCTTACCTGTGTGCACTATTAGAAAGTGTTTACCGTGTATAGATGACTTTTCCATTGACACAAGCCAACATCATATTATTATTGACGATTTAATGCCTGAGTGTAATGACCAGACTGTAGACCCTTTCTTTTTACTAAGGGATGTCATCATCGAAACTTAAGTGTTACGTTTATTGCTCAGAATAAATTTCATCAGGCCCGAGGTATGCGCGATGTTTCTTTGAACAGCCACTATTTGGTATGTTTTATAAAAATCAGAGATTGGGATCAAGTTAATTATCTTGCCCGTCAACTGTATCCTAATAATACAAAATTTATACTGGAGGCCTACGATAACGTAGCTCGAAATGCTCATATTTTTTATTATTTGATTTAAAACAAAATACCGCTGATGAGGAGCGTGTTTGAACAAGTGTTTCCCCACGGATTCTTATAATTTTGTTTATGTGCCTGTAAAATAACTTTAATATTATATATATTTTAATATTATATATATTTTAATATAATAATTATTAAAGTAGAAAGAAAAATGATTATATAAGCGGAGTGCTCATTTATTAGCTCTTCTGGCAAAGGAAAAACATAAAGTAAGGAAGAAATTGCTACAACATGCCGATTCCTAATTAATTCGTTCTATTTGTGAATATTGCTATAACGTATTGAAGGAAAACGTTTCCTTAAATAAAAAAAGAAAAAGAAATTGCGAAAATATAAAAATCGCCTTAGGTATTTAGTAAAGAAAGGACCGACGTTGAAACAAAAGAAAAAAAGAATAATTGTACAAATAGTGGTCTTCTCAGAGCTTTGCTTGCCCCCATTCTAGGAGGTATACTGTCTAGTCTAATTAAATAGTAATTATGCAGCATGCGAAAAAACTTATTTTAATTTCGCCTGAAAATTACATCATTATCAAACAATTACAAATCTCGTTGATGAGATGTAACACATTTTAAGTTTTAAGAGTATGAGTGTCGAAGAAAAATTGGTACAGCAGAAAGGGGTGTTACAAAAATATTTACATGTTATTCAAAAACTCACCACACCCGCAATGAATCATGATGTAGTGGAGGAGGAGTTAAGCGATGACGATGCTATATCCACTCTTCCCGAAGGAAGTCGACGTAAAGCAAGGTATTTTTACACAGGTTAAAACAAAACCAAAATATTCATTGGGATACAGTGTGTAACGTTAATATATATGGTAAATTAATTCCTGGGGCTAATATGGTAGATTTAGTAGCTGATATTGTTAGGTGTCGTAAGAAAAATATTCCCCCCACTGGCTGGGAACCTTTTGCTGTACTATTAGCAAAATTTAATATACCCTGAGAATATATATGTAACCCTTATCGTCTAGAGTATATTCGAAAATTAACTGCTGCTGCTGCTGCTCCCCGGAAAACAGAAGAGGAGGAGCAGGAAGAGGAGCAAGGATCATCACATAAACGTAAAACTGCAGGGTGGCGCAATTATAGACTATAATAAAGAAGTTGGCTACTATCTAGTACAACCCAGCACATCCTGCTTTGTTTTCATCTGCTCAGGCGTTATGGAAAGCAGTAAAGAAATCAATATCTTTACAACGATTGGAAGAGTGGTTAAAAGAACAGCCGGCATATACATTGCATAGACCCGTGCGAAAACGTTTTCAAAGCAATTCCTATCTTGTGGTTAATATTGACGATTTGTGGCAAGCGGGCCTGGTTGATTTACAATCTCCAAAAATATAATGACGGCTACAGCTACATTTTAACAGTAATTAATTTATTTAGCCGCTATGCATGGGCAGTACCGGTACGCAGTGAAAATATTAAAGAGGCATTTAAGAAAATATTTGCAGCACAGCCAAAAAAATGATATTGAGACAAGCCTCGCAAAACGTCTAAATCGCAGTCTGAAGCAAATAATGTGCAAATATTTTACTTCTAAAAACACACATCGTTATATTGATGTATTGGCGAAACTAATTCACGGGTATAATTTTAGACCGCACGCTGTACATAAATTACCACCAGCTCTTGTGAATCAAGACACGTTTCAACAAGTGTAGAATAGACTGGTGAAACCGGCTAGTGCAAGTGTTAAGGCAAAATAATATAAAGAAGGGGATACTGTGTGAATTACTAAGGAAAAGCAACATTTTGCGTAAGGCTACAAAGGAAATTATACATTGGAAATATTTAAAATAAAACACATAAAATATAAGGAAAAGAAGGTGCTTTATATACTAGAGGATTTAAAAGGTAACATAATTAAGGGTGCATTTTATGAAGAGGAAATACAAGCTGTGCCACTGCACAATGTTTACGAAATTGATGAAACGTTAGAAGCTAAAGGTAAACGAATACTTGTTCGTTGGCGGGGTTATCCTGCCTAATTTAATTCATGGAGTCCTGTATCCTATTTAACGAACGGTTAGCAACATTTAAAAGACATGGAGGATGGAAAGTTCCACCAGGTCAACTTGCAGAGTGTGGTTTTTGTTCTGTTAAATTACCGGATATTTATAGATGTGCATTTTGTACTAGTGAATTAGGTTTTTGGTAATCTTATAATATTTCATTAAAGAGCATAAACGTTGGAGACCATACTGTCCGCCGTTAAAAGGTATTGTAGATGTTTGCGGTTAAAAATTGGAAATAAGACCTTTTTCTGTGCCTGGAAAAGGATGATAATAATAATAGAATATTATAATCCACGGTTATATTTATGTATATAGCCGAAAAATGAATGAGTCTTATTTGCAATATTATTAGGATCAAGCGGGTAGTGGTTATAATGTGTATGGAGGCGCACCATATCAAGAAAAGTACGGTAATGGTAGTTTTCTAGGTGGATTATTTTGTACTGTATTTCCATCATTAGAATAAGGTGAAAAAACTGTTCGTAGAGAACTGTTACTTGGTGGTATTAATGTAGCCAAAGACGTACTTAATAATAATAGACTCATTGAAGAAGCATTAAAAGTGCACTAGCAGGATCTAAAAGTAATTTAAAATATAAAGCATAAATTAAAATAATTCAATTGTTGGCAAATCAATAAATAAACTGAGAAAAACGTAAAAATAAGCAAACAGGTGGTGGTGTAAAGAACAAGAGGGTGAAGAACAGATATTTTCAATTAATTGTGGAGCTGGTACTAGTTTTTACATCACACTACTCAGTAACAGTTCTATGGAATATTTCCCTCAAAATACTCTAGCATGTTATACTACCAAACTATATCAGCCTTTTGTGCTGGAGAAAGGTGTGGGGTAAATGGCTGTTGTTGAAGTGCATTATAGAGGGACATTTCAAAATGTTTCCAAATATACTAATAATATCTATTACAGGGGCTCGGATAAAGAAAACTGAAACGTAACTAAATTATTGCCCGGACATTATTATCACGTTGACGATATTCTATCTCAAATTATTGATAAAAGCGATAAACTGAATTTACAATTAAAAGTTAAAGCTTCGGTAAAACGCATTGAAGTTAGAAGAGTAAGAAAAGATGACGAGAGTGTAAAAGAAGTACGCCTTTCAATCGGACTAGCCAAAATACTAGACTTTGATCACATACAGCAAGACAATATTGCACTTGTACATCATGCACGTTATTACCCCGATCTTCAAAAATCCCTATCCGTACACATGTATATTTGTAGCGATATTGTAGTACTTCGGCTGGTAGGTGATAATGTTGCGCCACTACTGATAATATAAATACGAATATTAAAGAGTACGGTGCTGGAATTGTTCATATCTTTGAAACTACTCATTGTGTCCCCGTGCAACGTAAACAGTTTTATCAAATTATTATTGATTAAGAGATAGCACGGGTAATCCGCTTCCTTTTCAATATGGTAGTGTATGTGTAAAACTACATTTTCGTAATATGATATTATAAAAATAAACTAGTGTGGGTATTAATAGCAGTAGAAATGCAGTGTGAGTGTGCGAAATCAGAATTAGATCTGTTTGCGGATCTACCCGCTTAAACGGATATTATTAGCAATAAAACAGTACCATATAAACCTGTGTCTTCAATATCTGATAATACACCCATAGAGTTTGTAGTCCCCGGCCACGGTCATGATTATATTGGTTTACCCAATACAATGCTATATATTAGAGGTAAAATTACGAAACCTGATGGTTCTAATTTAACATATGCCGATAACGAAATTTTCCATGTAAATGATTTTCTCAGTGCTATGTTCAGCGAAGTTCAAATATATTTAGATAATCAACTAATTTCCTATTCCTCGCATACATATACATTTTGAACATATATTTAAAACTACTCAATTATAATGCCAATGCAGAAAATAGCACATCTTTAGAGCGCAATGTGGCTTAAAGATACTACCGGAGATATGGACAGTGTAGTTGATAATAATAATCAGGGCTTTAAACAACGCTCACTTCTCACAGCGTTAAGTCAGCTCTTTGAATCACTGGGCTATATTCATGGCAATTTTCAATCAGGAGAAATATATATTATGTTGTGTACAGTTGCGTATAAAGCTGATTTCAGCCAAACCTTTATTTTGTCTAATGAGCAAGACTGGAGCTGAGTGAAAAGTTGTATTTACAGATGCAACATTGTTTGTGAAAAAGGTTGATATTTACCCCACGGTGAAAATATGAGAAAATAAAGTATTACAAAACCCTTGAGTAAAATACCCAATAACGCAGGTGCAGTTGAAGACAGAGACTTTACCGCTGGGCACTATGGACACCACTCATCCAGATTTGTTTTCCGGCATAGTGCTTAAACGTATTATTATTGGGTTTGTTACTAGTATAGCTTTCAATGGTACTTATCAGACAAATCCTTTTAATTTTAAGCATTTCAGTATGTAATTCTTTACATTGCATATTGACGGAACTTCTGTTCCATCTAGACCACTACAGCCAGGTTTTGATAATAAACTATATACATAAGCATATTCTACGATATTTACAGATTCTGGTGTTTGTTATTCTAATCAAGGTAATTATATTTCACTTGACGAATATCCTAATGGTTATACGCTACAGTTGTTTGATTTAACTCCCGATTCTAGTGCTAGTGCAGCATTTCATACTAGCCCCCAACGCGAAGGTAGAGTACGAGTAGAGGTTCATTTTAAGAGGCACAGAGGCATTCAGGAACTGTCATATCTTGTAATAGCAATTATTTATGGTGAATTCTCCTCAGAAGTAGAAATTGATTCTAAGAGAAAAATATATGTTAATTAAAAATGTTAAATACACTTGAACTTTATGAGGCATTACAACAGAATTTGCATAAAAACATTTTATAGGTGCATATGTTGCAGATCAACTACCTTCGTTTATTCATACATTTCCTGCAGCCATCATTATAAATACAGATGCTAGTAATAAGCCCGGATAACATTGGGTTGCCATTTATATATCTAATATGCGTGTGGGTGAATATTTTGATAGCTATGCCATAGTCTACCGCCATATATACAATATCGTATAAGGTATTTAAAGCGAAACTGTTCTTTTTATACGTGTAATAATAGACGCATTCAAGATGATTTATCCCAATTCTGTGACCACTATTGTTTTCTCTATTTAGCATGTCGTACATCTGGCTATTCACTACCGGACTTCTTAAATATATTTTCAAACTGCAACACTAATGTTAGCGACATTATGCTCTATACGTTTATGAGAATTGTCCCTGGCGCTAGAATAAGTTCTCCGTAAGCCTTATGTGTGTGTCTGTGTGTATGTGTGTGTGTGTGTGTGTGTGTGTGTGTATAGCCAGATGAGTATCACTCTATGGTTTAAGACCTGTGTAATTTTTTATATGTTAAATAGTTGTTGTCTTTTTCTTGGATAAAGTGCTTGTTGTCTTTCATGTGAGGTTTAGTATAATAAAAATTAATATTAAAAACAGTATTTTCTTTTCATAAAATGGTTGTATAATAATGTCCTTATAATCTGCTATCGTAGCCTTGCGTGCTATGTTAGCTTAAATTGAGCTCGTAGTCTTTTATGAAATGGTCCATATTCATTAGCAAATACACCGCGGCGGATGGGGGAAATTATCTACTACGTCCATCCATTACTTATTCTATAGTTTCTATAATACGGCTTGTAGTCTTTCATGAATTAATTAAATTCAAAATTTTGGCAATTTGGAACCATTAGGCTGCACATATTTTCCTCAACAACCCCTTGTCGTTTCTAATCATAATCTACCTAAATCCAATATTTGGTGATGATTCGACGAGATTTTAACCCTTAGCTCCCATATCTCGAAAATGGCTCAAATTATCGCAAACATAAATGAAAAGATCACCCCTTATAAACGCCTTGTCGTTTATCATCATAATCTACCTAAATCCAAAGTTTGGTGATGATCAGACGAAATTTTGAATTAGACACACCATATCGCAAACAGAGCTCGTACTTTTTTACAAAACTCAATATGCCATATTAAGGACCCCACGCGGGTATGCTATATTCTGTGGGTTAGGTCGAGGTAGGGCTGCGAAAGAGGGGATAAAAAGGTGTTCATAGCCTTTTATGCCATCTTAAATAGTGGTTGGAAAAAAGGGCTCATACTCTTTTACAAAATAGTACTTCTTTTTTTATAATTAAATTAAAGGTAATAAAAATAAAATTAAAAGTAACTAAATGTAGTTACAAAAAGTAACTAAATCTGGTTACAAAATTTGCGCCCAAGCTGCCTAAAAGCAAACCCAAGTGGCGCCACTCTACTGATGGTATATTATTAGTTTAATAAGCTGTTTTAAACAACTTTATCTCCTGATTGTATTATTTTATGATATTTTTGTAACAATGTTTAGTAAATATTTCAAGAAAAATAAGTTTCAACAATGATGGCTTATAGTAGAACGTCCATATATTTTTTCAAAGGAGACGAAAACAAAACGTATCGAAAATTAATTGTACACTAAGCCAATGATAAAATGAGCGGTCTTTTTCAAAAGCCTAAATCACAAAAATAAATGTTTTCCTCTGTTATAAACGTGTTAGGAATAAGCCATTCATCAACAGATAAGTTCCTGTACAAAATAGACTCAATTTTCTTTATCGTAATCTATTTGTTTGTTGTTTATTTTTTTAAACCCACTTGTTTGTCTCTTGAAAAAACTAAGTTCTGATATGAATTATGTGGCAACGTCGGCAAACATGAATATTCACTCTCCTGTTTTCAAATATTGATTTACTAGTTACATCAGATTCTACACTATACTAACGTCTCTGGTCTGAGCCTAAGATACCTAAATGCAATAAATACATTTTAAGAAAATCGACTACTCTCTACTGACAAGCATTCTCTGTGGTTAAATATATTAAAGAAAGTTATTCTTTCACTACTATTGATCATAAAATAAATTTAATACAGCGATATCAGCACGTTCGTAATAAGTAGTCAAGAAGTGTTACTTGTTCTCACTTCGGAGGTTAAACTTCTTTTTTAAAACTTTTACCAAATTGTAGGATATAGTTTTCATGTGTATAGAATCTTGGGAAATAGAATTAAATGGAAGATTAGATCATAGATAGATGAAACACGAAAAATTAAACAAAAAGGCGCTTCATATAACTTTTACTTTGTTTACATTTGGACATGTGTTTAGCTCGAAGCTTGTTCTACCATAATGATTCGTAACCGTGGTCATGGTCAGAGTCAGGTTCACTCTCTTATTTTTCTTTTTGTCCATAAAGCTGACGAAGTTCGTTCGAACCTAACACATAGATGTAATTTTTTTTTAACTACATGATACTATCTCTACATAGCTCCGTCATCTATGTCGGTGTTACATAGACCTATCAATGTTACATTTTCCTAAAATACGTATAAAGAAGAATATATAAATAATTCACAGTCATATTCAATCCACTACAGGATGAGGCCTCTCCCGGAGGGAGGAATTGGTCTATTACTCCCACGATGAGAGGAGAGGAGAGCCGAAGCTCTCAACTGTGATCACCACTGTATTTTATTCACAGCAGCTCCCCAATTATCCTCATGATGCTAGGTCAACACCGAAATTTTGAGCCCACACCAGCAATCTAACCCGGCACCGCTCGCACTGGAGTCGAGCGCGCTACCGACTAGGCTTCAGTGCGACCTGTCCTGGGTTCGGTTGCCGGTGGGGGCTCAACGTTATATTTATTTGTAGTTTCTAGTATTTTCTTTGGCTTGACTTACATATTCATGACGCGGAAAAATGTAGATTTGGGCTATTTTAATCGGTAACTTTGCAAAATATTTTAGTAAAAACTATGTTCCTGTACTTTTATTGTAAAATATGTAATAACATCATAAAATTTACTAATCAGGTGAGAAATGGGCGGCTATGGGGCTGGTGGAGGCTGCATGTAAAAGAGTGCTCTTTAGCAGCTCTTAAAAAGTGTAAGTCCAGAAATTCAGCTATATGGCAACCGCGCAACAACATGAGTGACCACTGCGCTGGTTTTAATACAATGAGTGTATTAATGTAGTTTTAGAGTACTAACCTTTGTGAAGAAAATAATTATGTAAATCTAATCGTGATGTAGTGAAAAATATGTGAATAAAAGCAATTAGAAATATTCGTTTGTAATTATTGGCCATAAAATAAATTATAATACAGCGTTGTTGCTACGGCCGTACTCATCAACGATGAAGTTTTGCTTATTCCCACTTGAGACGTTAAATACTGTTTTTGAAACTTTTAACAAATTATACAACATGATTTTCATATGTATAGAATCTAACAAAACTGTAGCCAATCGAATATTAGCTCATAAATGCACGAACACTGTAACTGAAACTAAAATCAGTTGTATATAACTTTCATTTTGCTTTATTTCGGTAACAGTTGAGCTTGAAGCCTTTGTATCTGATGTCTTGGTGGCCGTGAGCGCTGGGTAGCGTTATTTTTCTCCTCTTCGCCCATAAAACTGGCGACGTGAGTTCGAATCCCGAATCTTGCTCTGCTTTTATCACAAAGCTCCGTCATCTATGTTCGTATTGCATGAACGTATTGGTTTGAATCCTGTCAAATGTAAAGAAATCTGTCAACTATTACCATTCCTTTAATAAGGGTTACCCATTTCAAGGTTTAGTCTAATAATTATATCAAAAGTTTTAATAGTCATATCAAAATGTTTGAAAGGAGCTGATTAATCGATGTCATATTCGCTGACGTCAAACTTGAGGTAAGTGACTCACTATCTGCTTTACTGTAATTTAATCTCTCACAGGAGTTCTTAAAATGCAGAAGGCTAACCAAATGAAAAGGGTCTGTCAATTTTAAACACCAAATTAGAAACGGCTTGATAATTCGAGATCGCTAAACCCAAATTTGAAGTCAGTTTCTCTGTACCTGTTTTCGTTTAGGAGTTAGCCTCCATTGGAGATGGATAATTTAAATTAAGAAGTCAAATATTTTAAGCTGGCTAACAGAGAGAACATACCAGGTGGACAGGAGAAATTAACGGAGCTTTCTTGTTCTTGCTAGATCTAAATCTACATTGTTCTCACCTACGGAATATCACTGGTTTCTTGATTTTGGTAAATTATACTATTTTAGGATTACATTTCTTTAAGTAAACTTATATCAGGAAGCATTACATGGACAAAGAAACAGTTTCTGAGTAGCAGAATAATATAAATATAAGTAATGAATATTAGACTATTACGATAATCAAACAATATCATCAGAACGAAAACAAAAGCTTCAACTATTTCAAAAGATGTTAATTTTGCAATTTCCGCAAAAGTTTGATTTTCTGAGAAAGTTCGTCTTGCTTCGTTTCAGATTTTTCTCTCAGCTTCTTTTGCTCATCTTCCAGTTTCTTTATTTCATTCATGACTCTCCCTTTTTTTACAGAATTATTCTTTTCTATTTTCTTAGCATTTCAGATAATCTTTATTTCGCCTTCGAGCAGATATTGCATATATGAGCATTTTCTTTATGATGACAATACTATGGATTCCTTTTCAATTGATAACAGCATCATGCACTCTCCTCAGTGCTATTGTTGTATGTTCGCATTAGATTTCAATAAGAGCAGATATGTTGATAGAGAAACCACCCTGAACTGTAGCATTTCCGTGGGAAAATATCAAACTCGACTTTACCACTTTCCACAGTGATGAGTTTTTGTTGTTGTTGTTTGAAAGAAAGGAAGCATAGAAATCATCGAACCTGGTAATTCCCTGCTTGTCTTGGAAATATGTTCCAAAGCTTTGTGAAAAG
>JAGDQP010032810.1:622-21058 GCA_022664845.1 Lepisma saccharinum | reverse complement strand
ATTTCGTATGCACCTTGCATCCACAGCTGCTTCCTGACATTCTTCCTCACTTCCTTTTACCTGTCAATTCACATTAATAATGCGTCCTAGTTTTATTTTTCATTGTTAGTGTGCCTACCTGCATTGCATTACAACTTCCACTTTTACTGCCTACCAACCAACTACGTACGTATAAAGTTTTCACTAAATAGAAACCGCAGCCCGTTTTCAACACCGATAAAAAAAGAAAAAAATCTATCACTCGCATTTAGGAGCGTGGTTGTCCGATCGTTTATTTGGCCCTTATCTTTGAGACATTAACTTTCCCCCATTTCGCTATGTCACTGTAAAGAATTGGAATGTAGTTGGCTTTCTAACTAATGTGCTGTAGCAAGGTTAATGGCCGTCGTCGTATCAGGCAGATGATTGGTAGCGTGCAAGGAAATAAAAGAAGGGAGCAATACATATTGAAATAATAATGGTTAATAAATTATAAGGCGGAAAAGTTCCGTTTTTTATATAAACATCTTTTTATTAATATTTGTAATTTTGTTTTCTCCAAACCACGGTTAGGAAATTGTTTATTTTATTAATTTTTCGTTACCATAGCAACTTGTGCAAACACACAGGTTACTAGCGAGAAAAGATGCGGGTACTCCTGAAAATTATGACCTTGATTGCATATGAGTATATTCGTAACAAATCATCAGGAAAAATTATGAAGTGTGAATGGTTCACAAAATTACATTTGCTTTTATATCATAGGTTATTTATCAATCTGTATTTGTTTTTTCTTTTATCTGACACCTCATTTGTGAACCTTGAAAAATCTTGCGGCGTCCTTCATTACAAGCACGGGATTCCGCCAGGATTTTCATTTTTTGGGTTTGGGTGTAAAGTCAAAATTGGGAGGGTGTGAGTGGAGTTTAGCGCGGTTTCTATATCGATTTTTGACCGTAAAAATTTTTAAAAGTCGAGAATTTAGGGGATGGCACCCCCACAGGGGGGGGGGCTCTGGCAGAATCACTGCTGCGAACTCAGTGTCATTATCAAACGCTCTATGTACAATTGGGAAAAAAAACCAGAGTTTAAATATATCTGATCAATTTATTACCATATCCTCTCCTCAACTTTAAAATTTTAATGTTAAAAAACTGATTAAAAAAATTACTGGAACTAATTTCTACTTATACCCGTCCAATTTTGACTTTACACCCACCCACCCCAAATTGAAAATCCTGGTGGAATTCCTGATTGTTCTATTATGAGATTTTTAACTAGTGTTTCCATCTTCAATTTTATACTGATGAAGTATTTGTGTAAAGTGTATAGTATTTTTTTTGCATAAGTACACTGTAAAAAATAATATGGTTAATTTACACTTTTTGTACACGTTTCTTGTTAAGTTCTCTTACAATCAAACATACTGATGGGGCAGAAAAAATATACATATGTTTTTTTCTTCCATCATGATAAGAATGTCAAACTATATGCATATGCAAATTTTGACCACTTGAGCGCAACTGTTTTGGGAGATATCAGTGATACAAAAGTCAGATTCTTGTTTGTAGAGAGTGGTCAAAAAGTGTGGAAATGCCCTTCTGCTTTTAAATTGCTCAAGGAAATAGAAAGCAAATACACAGCAATGGGTACTTAGGGGAAGGCGCTACCTGTTGAAGGTTATGTTCTTCACGGTCGCCATCTTGAAGTCCGCCATATTGAATCTCGATTGATTTTCTTAAATTGGAAGGGAGTGGGGTCATGTAATATGTCATTCTGGGCTAAAATTTCACAGGAAATACGTTTCTTACGTCACTTTTGCCGTAAATGTATTATTGCCAGAGATAAGAAGAGTATATGATACTAATATGAAATAGTGCAGTTTCGTTTTGAAATAACGAAAGAAATGAAATCAAGATTAATACAAATCCATAACGATAGGACACTATACCCAGAAAGAAATAGCATGTTACTTTAAATTCAAGGCCAGTGCCACTAGTTTTCCTTCAGACAGTGAATTTTTTAAGAAACCTTTTGAAATCAAAGTTTCTAAATAAGACTTGAATTAAATTTATTTGAGGTCTTCAGGCACCTTTGGCTCAGGCCGAATTGATGATGATGTGAGAATTGGTAGAATGAAGAAAGTGGGAGGGAACGGGAGAACGCCGAGAAAACCAACACCACACGGTGCTTGAACACCACAAAGCCAACAGAAGCGGGGCTCGAACCGAGGCCCCCCACACTTTAGAGGTGAGCTCTCTACCATTGAGCCACCACCACGACCATTTCAAAATAAAGTTTGAACTTCCGTTGTAATGTTTCGAGATAATTCCCGTGATGTCCTTACCTGATATTGAACCGTACTTCTAAAGGTTGCAAGAACAGAATTTCACCACGCCAATACTAGAAAGTTTTATTTGAAATTGAGGTCGAGAGTAGGCCATATTGGTTTTGGTTTGGCCATATTAGAACCATATTTATATGATAGAAGAAGACTACACATGTAGAATGTCGTGATACTTTCATAACGAAAGAAGAAGAAGAAGAAAAAGAAGTAAAACCTACGTGTATGAGCTTTGTGGTATTTTGATGCAACCAAAATGAGATATCCAATGAGGTTTCCATGCTTAATAAAGCGCCTCCACGGCCTATATGCAGTGCGATTTAAAAAAAAACACACACGATAACAATGAAATGAAGAGAGATGAAGAAAAAAAAAATAAGTATTTGAGAAGCAGAATTAGTGTGGGCACATCTTTCTACAACTCTCTCCTTCAATAATGTGTAGGGGAACTACATCTCGGTCGAGCACGTGGTCACATAAAAGAGGGAAAAAAACTTTCTCTTAACTAGCCGGATCATGACATTGATCTCCTCTTTCAGACTTTTTCTCTTTTCTTTTTTTTTAGTTGACTTCCCTTTCTCCTCTTTATATATACTTGTATATATCCTTTTCTATCCTAAAATGGTTTTCATTTCCTTCGGAAACTGCCATAAAATCTTTTTTTCTTTTTTTTCTTTTCTTTTAATCGTCTCATGAAATATTCGTAGGATTTCCGTCCGTTCGTCTTCATTTTTTGTTTCTTAATTTCTGGTCTCTTTGTGATTTTGTTAGTAGTAAGAGTTGGAAATCTTTACGCCATTTAGAGCAAGTAGGTTTATTAGGGACTGTAAAACTTGTTTTTAGTTTCATTTATTATTATTATTTTTTTTTTTTTTGCTTTCCTCTTTGGACAAGGTCAAGTTCATCCACCATTGCATTCATTCAATTGGCCTCTTATGCCCTATGTTTTGTGAATCGATGTTTTTACAATGGTAAAAAAATCTCAATAAATCATTAAGGATACGGGGAGTATGAGTAGTAACAAAAATGTATTAGTGTTGAATTTACAGTGTTGCCAACCTGGAATGAAGTTTAACTTTTTTTTGCAGATGGTACTACATTCTTTTTTTTTAAAAAAAAATATATATATTTGGTATCTCCTAGTGATGGTAAACAAAATATGTAAAGCACATAATTCAGAGTTGCTAACTATTAAAGTTATACAAAGTGAAACGTTCAAAATGTTTATTTACTCTCGTCTATAATTCCCGGTTTGCAACACTGGGTTCTGTGTTTCACGTATGATGTTTATCATCACCAGAAAATAGCAAATATCCTGCATGGTGTCGTTAGGAACAATAAGACTGTGTTCCAGGTTGGCAACACTGCCCCTCCAGTGACATTTCATTTTAACTTCTAGTAAATATCATTTTAATATAAATTTAGATCGACATATTTATACTTTAATGCATCCTTTATGATTTATTGAGAGATATTTATTTTATGTGCCATCCTAGATATACATCTGTCCAGGGATTCTGCCAGGATTTTCATTTTGGGGGTGTGAAGTCAAAATTAGGAGGATGTAAAGTGCAGTTTTGCACTGTTTTTATCGATTTTTGACAGCAAAAATTGTAAAGTTGTAGGGGTGTTGTCGAGAATTTGGAGGTGACACCCTCACAGGGGCGGTGGGGCCTGGCGGAATCACTGGTTATGCCGAAAACGGAAAGATATCCAAGAGAAGCTAACCTCCTCTTCATTCATACTGATCTTGCTCTTTCATTTTATCGCAACATAGATTTATTTCCTTAATACCATCAAGGAGTGTTCGTCTTTTTGATCTTCCTCTTTTTTCCTCAACATACCTTGAACCGCATTCCTCAGTATACAATGCGAAGCTTATGTCCTAACGAATTTCTTTTCTCTTCTTTACTGTCTCTGGTATTGTTCGATTCTCCCATATTCTTTTCAACACTTCTTCATTTCGCATCTTCTATATCCAACGTATTCTTCCCCCATTCTTCTCAGGGATTCCGATAGGATTTTCAGTTGGGGGGGCTGTACAGCCAAAATTGGGAGGGTATAAGTGTAATTTTGTACGATTTCTATCGATTTTTGACCGTAAAAAATTAAAGTTGAGGGTCTGCTAGAGAATTTGGGGTGTTAGTGACTCCCCATACAATGGAAATGGCAGAATCACTTATTCTTCTCCATATCCACATTTCAAAAACTCTTCCCTAGTTTCTTCCGTTGCCGTTTCGGAGACTTCATGTTACTACTCAAAACCAAAACACGATGGGTGATTCTTCTCGACACTCCCTCCCAAATTAAAAATAAATTGCGGTCAAAAACGATGGAAACCGTGCAAAACTCTACTTACATCCTCCCAAATTTAACTTTACACCACACAAATTGAAAATCCTGGCGGAATCCTTGAAGACAATCTCCGTACAAACGACGTAGGGAGAAAAAATAATATAATTCTTTGTTGAAGGTGAAAGTGGAATGTTACTGGGAACACAATATTATAATTAACCGCACTTAAACATTATGAAAATCTGGAAATTTTTATCAAGTTTTTTTTAAATATATATATTTTTTAGGATACAATAAAAATGCGCATTAAAGTTGCACATTTGTTCTAAAAAAGAGAAAGGAATGTCCTCATAACTACCCATAATGCTTCAGTATCTAATATTCTAAGAGCACGCAAGATGGGGCAGTGGGAGTTGAGTATGTCCTTTTCTCTTTTGTGATTATCCATTTAAAATTAAAATTAAATGCCAGTAACTACTTAATCAAGAAAAACGAAGTAACAGTAACGACACTAAAAACAATAGTTTATGCTGTTAAAACTGAAATAAAAAAAGAAGGAAAAGTTTAAAAACTGTTTACATTTACTTGTATAACGTCTATTAAAATGGAAGAAGAAAACAAGGACGCACAAAATAATCACATCGTTCGGATTTACGCTGTATGTTGTCGTTAAATGTAACTGAAAATCAGTGATATTATTTCTCTCTCGTTTATTTTTTATTTTTTTTTTAAAAAAAGAGAGAATATACCAATATCAGAACGGTATTTTACTTTCGTTTTCATTCCATGCCTTTTAATCATGTTATTATCAGTTGATGTTTCTATGTTTTGCTAAGCCATGATAATATGTTCTTATCAAAATAAATCACGCCAAAATTAGAATCACATTTCTACGGATTTATATACTTGTATGATACTGTCTCCCAGCGAAGTCTGCTTTGTACAAACTTTTGTTTTGTATCTTGTATCGTATGGAGTTGGTAAAAGATGACCATAATTTGAAATTAGTCGAGGTATATTCGTGACATATAATGGGGAAATATATGTGTGTGATGTATGGGTGGGAAGTATTCTGTCTTGATCCCGAAATCAGGAACAAAATTGACATAATCTACACTTATTGTGTATTTTGTGTAGATTTCGAGTAACTTACTCAGCGTAGAAAAACAGTTATTTACACATATGTAAGAAAAAAAAACGATTTTTTTAACATATATGAATATGACACTAATTATATCTTTAATTTCAAGCTTAAACTATGAAATCGCTATTCTGTAAACCACATTTTATTTAAAAATATATATATTGCTACTTGTTCAAAGCTAACACAATGGATTAAAAAAAATATGTAGGGGAAAGCTGTGCAAAACAGGGACGTGTAACTATATTTGACTGTTGTAGTGCGTATAATAAGCAAATAATAAGATTGGTTTTGGCTCCAATGAAAACTTTTCATACTTCTACTACACAGGAATTTAGTTAAATATTTCCGTGTTGACACCCTTTTTTCTTAACCTTGCCTCTACTGCTTTTCTTAAATTGCGAAAACGCATTTTTATGTTTACTAGAAATAATATTTTGACCAGGAGCGTATCCTGTGCACTATCTAGGCTACCACAGCAGCCTTATGAACAAATATTTTGATTTGCACAAGTAATATTAATTTACATGAAAGGGAGGCCCGAACACCTATCATCATCAGTACTATGTGTGAGACTTCCTCCGTGTCCTCTTTCTACTTATAACTTTCGTTAGTGGTAGTCGAAGCTGTGAATCCAGAATACGCCACTGATTTTGACAAAGCTGTTTATGGTTGTTAAGGAAAATATGATTCATCCTCATTTTTTTTCTTTAATTATGTTTGACATTCTATCCATATTTATATCTATAGAGTATATCGTCGCAGTAAACTCGTTAACATTCCTATCCCTCTCGTGTTTACTACAACACTAACACACACGATTTTACGTTCTCTGCGTATTTTACGCGTAACGTATAACACAGTTTTTTTACACGTAATAGCACAACTGTGGCTGTGGTCAACTGCAATCAGTATTTATGTAATATGATGATGCCACAAGAGTCTTTTGAAGTCTTTCTCTGTTATTAAGCTATAGAGATTGAGATCAGGACCTGTATGGTGGCCATTGCACATCGTTTTCAGTGAACTCTTGACCATCCAGAGTAATGATGCTATCAAATGTTTCCTGAAGTCATCATACAAAGACTTCAGAAGTACAGTGAGGGTGTGCTTCATCTTGCATAAACCGGTCGTTCTGCACCATTTCGTGATGACGCGCTTCTTGTACAAAGTTCTTCTCCACCTCAATAAAAATGGACCCTATAATGGAGTTCTGTAGATAACACATCAGTCTCAACAACTGCCAAGTTTCAAGTATCATACAGTTTTGTAACAATAAACGCATTGTTCCAAAGTCAATGTTTGTATCTTTAGGTAAATTACGTCACAATGAAATACATTCTAACGCCTTTTCTTGTTGGTCCTGTAAGTCAGAAGTACAGTGAGAGTGTGCTTCATTTTGCAAACAGTGTGTTTTGCAGTTAACCTACTGTCGAATATAATATTGTTATTTCTTTAATTACAGTTTGGGGTGTAGGAGGTACGCGGTGGGCTACTCCAGACCAAGAAGCTCAAGATGAAATCCACGACAGAGAAATTTTACAAGCAGTCATCAAGTCTATGGAGGAGTGGCAGCGACGTCGGATGTCACACAGGTAAGAGAGGATGGTCCACATGGAGCTATTTCCCCAGTTATGATCTGCGTAATGAATCATCTCTCTATTGTATGCTAGAGTACAAATTCTTCCTTTTAACGGGATAACTATTGAATTGTTTTCCGTCGAAAGCAAGCAATCATTCAAGAACATTGACCGGTGATAGGATAAGCTACAACCAATCATAAGTGCACGATAGATCAATGTTTGTCTACAGGGATCCATGACGTCACTCCAACTACCTAATATTCCTATTTTTCTCATATACGTCTAGCAACAGGTCACCGGAATTAAAAGGCGGCTGTGTGTGATACTTGCTCTTGGCAGCCCTGGCAAAGCTGACCACTAACCCACCTTCGCTTACTCGGCATTGCATGCCTATGAAGCATGTAAATTCCAAAGGACGTTAAAATGATGAGCATAGCTGTAAAACTGTAAAATAAGTGATATAAGCATACATTATAGGAATGTTCTCTCTCTCTCTCTCTCTCTCTCTCTCTCTTTTTTTTTTTAGAAAAAGATGACATACGGGGATCGAAACCGGATTTTCCACGCAGTAATCCGATGCTTTACCGCCTGGTCGCCGAGGCAGCTGAGAATGTATGATTTCGAAAGGAAATAGAGGGTGTACGACGTGGTATTACGTCAACGGTTGTTGTGATATTATGGATTTTCGATTCCTCCAGATAATTTAACAAATCATACAAGCTTTGAATTTTACACAGTAATATAGTTTTGGGTACAAACTACAAATCGTAATCACCAAAACAAGATAGTTTTGGGTACAAATTGTTAAGGCTCAATCCAAGTGAGTTTTCCCGCCTTTTTTGTTTTACGCCAATTATTCAGAATTCAGTGCAGGTAAACAAAATATTACTTTCTGAGACCAAAGTTCATGTCATGCTTCAATAATGAGCTCAATTAGCTTTGTGGAAATGTTAGTAATAAGTTCAGGATTGTGTGCAAACACTTTTGGGACATTATCCTGTCCCAAAAGTGTCTGCATACAATCCTGAGTTTACTAGGAGCATTTCTTTAAGACTAATTTTACCCATTATTGAAGTACGAAACGAACTTTGGTCTGTGAAAGTTACATTTTGTTTACCTGCACTGAATTTTGAATAATTGACGTGAAACAAAAAGGCGGGAAAACCCGCTTGGATTCAGCCTAAAGTTATTTTCAAATATTTGGGAGACCGTGCAGCGGTCAGTAAAGGGTGAGTAAGTTTTAAATTACGCCACGGACGTCACGAGGTATGTGACGTAAAGGGTGAAAGTGCGCCCAAGGAATTCTTACCCAGATTTTCCAGAACAACGCAAGACTCTCAAAGACAAGTAGCGTCTTCACTCAAGTTGTCATCGGAATAGTTACCACAGAATCTTTGACGTATTATACTATCATAATAAGCTCATGTATAATGTAAGCGCATTGCTCCGTGCACGTGTACCCAATTTTCCTGCAATTTTAACACACCAAATGAATTATCCCGAAGTCAAGATATGGATTAATCGCTTTTTCACATTCGAAAACGATTAAAAACCCATTTCAAGAAAATCGGTCAAGCTGATTGTAGCATATTTTTAAAAATAAAAAACGGGATACATCTTTTTTTTTTTTTTAATTGAAGCCAAATTTTTCGGCAACTTTCAAATCCGTATTTCCCGGGAATAGAGATTCCTCAAATCCTCTGGAAGTCACAAAAGCAGCGAAGTCCCAAGGCCCAACCACTCAGGAAATATTGAGTCCTCGAGATCTCCCGAAAACTCTGGATTTTCGGACAAAAGTCTCGTCCCAAAAATTTTTCGATTTTCGGACAAATTTCTCATCCCTTGCTGAGAGTAAAAATTTTCGTCTCGTATACCCCTATTGAATACCTGTGCGTGGAAGTAAACGTTTAAAACTGGTGTTGTATTGCCCCTGATGCATCCACTGTTTTATATATATATATATAGAACTGTATAGAAATACAGATATACTTGAAGCAGTATCGGATCGAGAAAGCGGGACCTATTCCCCCCCCCCCCTTAAGGGAAAATATTTTATATTTACAGCACTATTTCAACAATTTATCTCAGGAAAAGCTTTGATTTGTTTCCGAAGAAATCTAATTTATCTGGAAATACTAATTTTGGGGCGATACTGGTATCATATTCCATTATAAAAACTTAGAAATATGATAAAATACCTTAAAAAATCATTTAGCGGGAAAATGTCGAAAATGCCCTTGGTCTATTTCAGCTGCGCGTCCCCTTCATGAAAATCCTTGATCCGCCACTGACTTAAAGTGAAATATTTCTGTTAACTTTTTTCTTTCATAGGGCTAATACAGAAATAGGATGATTATTCATGCCCTCCATTGAGTGAAAAAGAAAAAAAGAGAGAGAGAGTTTCAGGCGACAGGTGAATTGATGATAATTATGATCTGCCTCGAATAACTTGACGACCTGAATTATATTAATTAAGTTGTCATGATAAGCTTCATCAGCCCCCTTTTTTTTCATGTAATACTTCCTTTAACTTAAAAAAAAAGCAATACAATTTCCTTGCGTAATATCGCCCATAAGAAAAATGTTAATAAGTTCTGTCCAAATTCCATAGAATTTTTCCTGCGATACACGAGCATTAAACTTACCCCTTTCTTCCGAAATAAAAAAGTTTTTTTTTTTTAAATACTGTGAGGACAGTCCAAGTGAAATTTTCATTCATGCCTACTTTCGAGGTCAATATATTCATTGGCAAGTTGTGTGTTCAGCTGTACCATATTACCTTTTTTTTTTTTGCTACTGCGCTTGAGGGACATTTTTTCTAATTAAAAAGAAGTACTATAAGCCTGGTCAATTTATTTCGTCAAAGGACTTTTCACCTGTACTAATTGTTCATATGATTAACGGTTGGCCTCTATTTCCTCCTCGAACAGCATGGGAATAATAGTGTTCCTTAACAAAGAACGAGCAGGGGCGGATTTATGGGGGGCATTGTCCCCCCCCCAATCATTTCAGAATAACTTTAAATATTTCATTCTAAACGATGGTAGCTTTTAAAGTAATTGCTTCCCCCGGAGGG
Source organism: Lepisma saccharinum (assembly GCA_022664845.1). Lineage (NCBI taxonomy): Eukaryota > Metazoa > Arthropoda > Insecta > Zygentoma > Lepismatidae > Lepisma > Lepisma saccharinum. The sequence continues at coordinate 10,640 of JAGDQP010032810.1, read as the reverse complement.
GGGGTCCCACTCGTGCCCGCCCAGGGTTATCTCCTAAATCCTCCCATGAGAACGAGATAGGGTAGTGGCAAGGCATTATGATCATAATAATTATAAATACTAAGGAAAAAGAGTGGAAAATTACGGGACACATCTTTAAAGCCTGAAGTATCCGTATTTGAAATTAAATATCGAAGTTCCATATTTTTTTTAAATCTATATTTAACGATATCCTGCCATATTGAACTAAAATGTCGAACCGAAATATCAAAATATCAAACTAAAATATCGAAATATCTAACTCATATATCGAATATAGAACTTCTAATATAAATATCGAAGTAGAGGAGAGCGGGGCACATTGGTACAGTGTCGTTAGTTGTTGCTAGTGGAAAAGATAAATTATGAGAACTTGTAAGTGGTGAGCAGTATTGATGTTTCACCATTAAAATATTAGAAATATAGATGGCAACACTGTAATAATTTCTGAAAGAAAAACAAAACAATATGCAGCATTTAATTTAAATATATTTTATTCGTTAACGTTGTCACTTTGCTAGGAATAATTTGCTGAGAAAAGGTTACTGCATCTATAAATACACTATACAGTTGTCTCCCCTTGATATCCAAAGAAACTTTATTTTCTGTATTATTATTATTATTACTTAGAACTAAGTTTTGTAACAAAATATTGATAATAGTATCAGCACTTAAAGAATATAATACAATACTGATGGGGGAAAATCACACAAAAAATTAAAAAAAAACAAACAACAAAGTTGAAAGCAGGCCTGCAACCAGAGGGAGCAGGGGGGTCTGAGCCCCCTTCCCCCCGCTCCACTGTCAAAGCGAAGAAATATTTTTGATATTTTAAAAGTAATAGCCGCTTCATGCCACAGTTTCTCTGTAACTCACTTTTTTTTTCTTTCTGGAATTGCGTCTGATTGGCGGAAGGTAGCCACTTTTTTGTGTAAAATATTTATGTTTCTGCTGCAATGTCCCGTATCTGTTTCTACTTATTTTCCACACACACACACACGTGTGTGTATATCATTTGCCCTCCTAAACTTGAGTTGAGCTCTTCCCTAAGGTTTTAGGCTGGCTATGGCCCTGGTTGAAAGACAAATTAATTTCGGAAAGTTTAGTTCCAAAAGGCTATCAACACACAATTCAACGTAATTGGTTCGAATGCGCTTAACATTCCAAAGAGAATGGAGTTATTTAGTGAGAAAACATGCTGTGTATTTCAACAGTTCAAATATGGTTGAGTGCTATAGCGAAATCAATTTCAAATTATTTTTGAAGATTAATTTGCAATGCAATTGTTCATTTTAGCTTCAATATCTGAAGGAAAAGCTGTGATGCAACGTCAAGATAGATCTAAACGACACATGAAGTATTCAAAAGGATAAATGTTTATATTTTAGAATCAAAAAGGGCTCGGGAAACCTATTTTGGAAAACTATCAATATTAAGTTTAATACAGTTAATTAATAAACAATATTTTTTCAGTGTTATTATTTCTGTTGGGTTCCAAAATTAAGCTGAAAATAATTCTAGAACAACAGTGTAATCTCAAAACGGATAAAGTGAGGTCTAGCGCTGTGTTCTAATAAAGCTCAACAAAGTTTTTCATATAATAATTTGATATATGGGTCCAGGACACCAGTAATAATAAGCAAGAACAAAAACTAGCGGTAGGTCCTAGTCTAAGGTCGCCGCGACATACTAGCCGCTATCCAAGAGACAAATAGCAGACGGGAACACCTCTGTCATTGGTAACTGATAACGTAATGCAATATAAAATATTCCTGCTGTTGCTAAATCAAGCAAATGAAAATTAGTTATCCGCTGTTTGAGCGCATATCATACACAACATTGTTGCCGATTATGTGGGGGGGAAGGAGAGATCAGAGAGTAATAACTAGGGCTGAGGAGGTGTTGTGTGAGTGACGTAATTTGGCAACAACGCTTTCAAGACCACATGACTTATGGGTGGAGTCAGGTCGGTTAATAGATCGTGACAACTATATTGTTTGTAGAGTTTATGCGTAGGGTTATAATATCAAGAATGATCATACTTCTTAACTAACATAGACGGTTATCAACTCAACATATTCTATGTTTAGGGGGTTTCAACTTAAAATTGGTCGTCCTATCTTTGATTTTACAAGAACTGTGTTTATTTACCCTCTTTTTTTTTTTTTTTTTTGGCCTTTCCAACTCATTTAAATGTTTGTTTTTCTGTTTCAATAACATAAATTTTAATTTAATTTCTGTTTACAACAGTTTTCTCTCTGTAGTGTAGTGCTTACTGATATTCATGATTCCTCAGATTGCATTGAAGCCAGGGGCGGAGACAGAATTTTCGGTGGGAGGGGCATACTTCTGAGCAATAGACCACAGACCTTTTCGATATTTCTCCACTAAAAGTATTTTTCTAAGTCTAAATTTATCATATTTACTTCTCATATTGTTAAAGCTTTATCATGAAATATGAAAATTGATATTTCCAAAATGTTCTATTTTCAAATAAACAAGATTTGTCCAGAAACAAATTGAAACCTCTCTGAGGTAAATTATTGAAATAATGTAATAATATATTTACATTCCATTGAGAAGGGAGCTCATGCCACCCGCGCTCCCTCTCTGGATCTGCAATTGATCGAAAAACTGTTACGAATGGAATGAAATCTGTGTCCCAGCAGTTCTGATGTCATTTCTATTATATTTTTGTAATGTAATTGCAGCGTCACAGCACGAACATACAGAAATCTCAAGTTTCTCACGGTGTTAAAGTATATTTGAACAATAGGTTTCACAGTTTACAAGATATATGTGGCTTCAACAAAACACTTTTGTGTGTAATAAATTGCACGTCAAAAGTATATGAGCATACACAACACGAAGAGAAAAGATAGACATAAATATGTTTTTCTCCATAACAATTCATTTTTTTTATATTGTTTTCATGTACACTTGAGAATAGAAGAAAAACAAATTATAACAAATTCATTGTTTGCTTGTATATACACATAATGTACCATAAATGGGAAACTTTGATAAATATACAGACAGCTGTGTACCAGAAAACGAAGAGAGAGAGAGGGAGGGAGATAAAAAAGATATATAGATGGCAGAGCTACCTAGCGGATTGAATCAAAATCGCGTGCTCTGAACAACAACAAAAAAACGTTAGTTTTAGTGCAGCCAAAAATAGGGAAGCGTGCTAAGTCTATCTATTATGAGGTCTATGGTATGACTAAGAAAAAAACCAGTAGATGGCAGGCTAGTCACTCTTCTATAAAGCCTTCAGTGAATTACAATTGTCACACGTTTAACTAGAATAGCTTTCATAAATAGCCGGTAGATGGTACGCTACTCACTCCATTTTAAAAGCCTTTGCTATATTACAATCTTAACACGTTTAAAAGTAGAATAGCTTTCGATAATGTAATGTAACATTCTCATATATGCGTGTTAATTTGTTCTATAATGAATGTGAGAGAAACTCTACCAATTTTTTCCCCATATTAACATAACAATGAATATTTTATTGTAGTGAATAATAATGATTATTATTATATGATCATTGTTCTAATTGCATGTAGACAATAACGTGAAAAATTGTCTCATAAGAAAGAAAATATCATGAAAAATACAATAGTTTGAAATGTGAGCCATAGAGGGGAAGGTATGGATCCATTTACAAAATTATTTCTTAATGATGAAATACAGCATAATGTCATGGCTGTGTGCATGTAATATATTGCCAAAATAGGTTTTAGTACAATCATAAAATAATGTTAGTGTTCTTTTAAATACCTATTTCTCTTTGTCGGTTAATAATAATAACGGTTGTATCTGTAGCTCTCAAACCGTGAAACGAATGTGTTGGCATAATTTAAAAACATTCAAGCTATCCATTTCTTTCTCTCTTTTTTTTTTATTGTTTGCTAATATTAAAATTTTACATCTATTGGGAGAGGTCGTAAACTTAAGTAAGGTGGGTGACGGTAATTTCGTACATGGTAACCATTACCGTATCTTTTTTAAAAGGCGAAAGGCATTAGGGTGATATTTCGTTTATTGAAATATACCGGTATATATCAAGACTTGAACACAATTATCAGCCGGCTATGAGGAAGAAAAGGAAAGCCTTGCAAAAGAGGAAATTGTATGTAAAGTAGACATAATGTTGTGTGTTACACTCCATGTGTGTTACTTTAACAATTGATTAATGAACCAGTAACATCTATTTCAGCAGTAATTATTTAAATATTTCAGTTAGATATTAATTTTTCCCTTGCATAAATTAGCAGAATATATTAAAATTAAGAAAACATTACTCCTGACAAATTCTGTAGAAATACATGTTGAAAATCGTATTTTCTATTTAGGTCTTAACACTATTCGAGTTCAAAGTAATATCTAGAAAGAGCTCCAACTAAAATAATTATAAATTTTATTTGATGAAAGCTGGCCTTTCTTGTCTGTATGGCGAAATTGTACGCACTAACACTTTTGAAAAACATTGGGGTGAACACCATTAACACAGACAACTCACACAGAAACTACTTACCTTGTATGATGTACAATACCTTCAACATTCCTGTGAACTACGTGGGATAAGAATAAAATTATTAATAACTAATAAATACACATTCATTTACAGCACCAACACATTAGATGAACCATGCGTTTTCCCCTCAAAATTGACTACACCGCGCATGCGTATTACAGAGAATCGTCGGCGTATAAGAAAAATATTTCTCATGTGATTCTTTCCTAACACAATGGGGTAGGTGGCAGATTTACAAACATGGCGAAATTGCAGTCACGTTCCAAAATTAATTATCAACTTTTTTTTTGGTAATAGATCATATCAATAAACGAAACAGGAAAATTATGAGTGTGATATTTTGGATCAGTGAGGTTCGACGTATAGGAAGGAATACCTACCGTGAATACGGCCAGGGATTCTACCAGAATCCACCAATGATGGCTGGTACCCCTGCAAATTGTCGAGCATACACACACCAAACTCTAAATGTTTTTGTTTTTTAATCTATAGAAACCCTGCAAAACTCTATTTCCATCCCTTAAAACTCTTTATTTGCTCTTATCGATAAATATTTCCTATTCCTTACACAAATTAATTTCAGAACGATGAAAAAATATCTAATAGAAATGTAATGTCCTTTCTGACATATGCCAAATTTAACTGTCCTGTGACTGAATACTTATGGAAAGGGTTACTGTGTTAGTTCTTGATCTAGACATGTTTGTTTACAGCCAATATATACGGAACTAATAAATTGACTAACGTCATGAACTATAAATATTGTTAGTAACCAATGAATGCTGTTGGTCTGCAGCAGCCAAGATTTCTTCACTTAAGTTACAATTTAAAGTCTGCCATCTTGTGTAACTATACGTATTAATTATCTCATTTTTATTTTAAATCGAGAATTGGACTTAATGTTTCTAATAACTTTCAAATGACTTTTAAAATGTAAAGATATATATATTGGCTATTTCATTTAAAACAAGGTAGAGCTGCGATTGTACCAGCAATCGCAAAGGCTCCGGTCCCTTTATAACATTTTAGACAAGTAAGCAATGATTTGTATAAACTAGGTTGGAAATACTGATAACTGCAGTGCTTAGGCACAGGAAAACCCACAATACTGTTCAACTGTGCCGAATAATATTTAAGCCAAGTTGCCATGCCTGACGTAGGTAATGGAAGCAATTTGGTTACTTATATAGATATTAGGTTGGCAACACTGACAAGTGTAATGCTTGGTGACTTGAACAACTTTCAGCATTTTTTTTTATTATATTGAATTATTGATTAATGTTTATGCCAAGTTTGGAACAGATAGGTCTAACTGAATGAAAGCAGTTTGAGCAATTGCTTTTTTATTGGTCTGGCAGCACTGAACTGTTCCAATAATCATGGCTGTTTCAACGGTTTTGAGCTAGTCTAGTCAATAACACCTAAGCCACGTCTCTACACCTTGTGGTTCATGAGATGTTTTCTGGGTACGAGTTGGTAATACTGACAACGTGGTGTCTGGGAACTGGAACACCTATAATCTGTTACTATTGTGGCCATGTTTGGTGCTGCTATGTTTAAAGTAATGTAATAAATTAAAAATAGCTTGGCAACATTAGAAAGTAGGGTTCTAGGGGACCCATCAATAATTCTATATTGTTCCGAATAATGTTTATGCCAAGTTTGGTGCAGCTAGGTTTAACTGAATGGAAGAAATTTGAACAATTACCTTTTTATAAATGGGTTGGCAACACTGAATTACTTTACCAATCAAGATGGCTCCAGCTGCTCTGAGTTAGTTTAAGCAATATCTTTTGAACACCTCTGAACACAGTGATTCAGCCAAATCCTTGTGGTGGGGTGTTTACCCCCCAAAGTCTCGACAATACCCCCCCCCCACAATTTAAAAAAAATTGCTGTAAAAAAATCGATAGAAACCGTACAAAACTTCACGTACACTCTCCCAATTTCGACTTTACACACACCAAACTGAAAATCCTGGCTGAAACCCTGTACCGTACTCTACACCTTGCGGTTCCTGAGATTTAATTAGTAAACACGGATAGACGAAGGATGATCCCTTTTTCTATAGCTTTGCCATTAAGGGACGTGAAAAAAATGAACTCAATATTTTGAATAGGTAGATAACTTGCTAATGACTGCAGATTTAAAAGAAGACTTTATGAAAACGTTCTACCATAATAACTATCTCGCAGGGAGGCAGTCACGAGTTCCATCTTCGTACAATACAAAAATGATCTTTATATATAAAAAAAAGATAGATAGATAGCCATGATGTCCTGCCTTATTATTAAACTCCAAATTCTTTCTTTTATTTTCTCGTGATGGCAGACAAAAGAATCACAAAGAGCTTTCAGCAATTCGCCATCTTTTTATTTTCTTTGTCATCTGATTCGTGACCAGACCTTGTCACGACCTAAGAAACTTGGTGAACTAGAATATTAAAGCTTGGATATTACAATAGCTGACTTCTTTTTTTTTCTTTTTTTCGTAAGTGATACATTGCAAATTGCGCAGGAAAATATAGTGGTAATAATCATAATTTATAGGGCCTTTCAGTTTATATGAGGTGTGGTGTGGCTGTGTTATTGTCATGTGAAACAAAAGAAATATTTCTGTTATACAAATTACATGGGCGGACTCTTTTCTCCTTACTATCAGTGTTACGAATCTGGAACATAAAATACGACTTTTCTTTTTTTTCTTTTTCTCATGAAGCTTTATTTCTTTCGCCGTTGATCCTGTTGTCGATATGCGGAATTTTAAATCGATGATTGTAACTGATTTTTGTTTTGTAGATGCTGGTATTTCAGACACGTTACCCCTATTTCCTGCTATTACAGTGTACGAACTCAAAGTAGTCTGTGCACTACTCGTATAGCACAAATACGCAGTCCAATCACCCCCCGAATTTTGCACCATTATTTCACGGACACCCCGTATACAAGTACAGATTTTTCTGAAATCTTCCTTTCCACAACAAATGAACTAACAGCAAATAATTATTATCTAATTTCAGACATAAGAGAGCGGAAAGTATGGTGTGTTATGCCGACGTTGGATGTTTCATGTCTGCTGGTCCCTTCGGCTACCTGGACATGCTCCCTTCACCTCCAGAAGAGGTTGGAACCATGTTCTTCTTCTACTCAAGACTTGCGAAGGATCTTCCAAGACAGGTGCCATTCACCAACATGACATCAGTGCTAATCGAAGAAGGATTCAATGCCACTCTCCCGACTAAAGTCATCATCCATGGATTTGGGAGTAGTTGCAGTCACGTTTGGGTGTATGAGATGAGATCTGCTCTTATGAGTGTTGTAAGTAAATTAATTTTCTTTAAAAAAAAAATTAAAATTGATATTCATCAACAGAAACAATAAAATTTCTTGAATAAAGGTAATGAATTTCTTGTTAAGAAAAACGTGAGTACAAGGTAAAATTTCTTGGGTACAAGGGTTAATTTCTTGTGTAGCTAAATTGATAAATAATAGTTTCCAATTACGTACATTTATGAGAAAGCTCTTGTGATCATGTAGTTCGTATTTTTTCCGCTAGGTTGCAAATCATGTACGCAAATTTGCTGCCATCTATAAAGGATTAAGTGTACTACATTCTAACATTCTCCATGCTACACGAGTCCGTTTGAAGACGAATTATATATTGTTTCAAATGTTTTAAGCGTTATTTTCGTGAATGAATGTATGAAAAATGGTGTAATTTCTTGAGTAGAAACTCACAATTCGTGGATGGAAGCCAAATATCCAAATTTCGCGGTTATTTCGTAAGTTAAAAAGCATATTTTCAGGAAATGTTAACTACCATCTGTGTGATTTTCCTTAGTGTCTAAAATTTTCGCTAATCACGAAATTCTACTGTCCTTATTCATCAATTAACTTCTCCTTTAATGACGTGTGTTTTATTGTATCACTTATTTTAGTTCTGTTGTGCAAATTGTCCCAGGTTCGATCTCCGCTGAGGATTTTAGTTCCCGGTGATGATGCTAGCTGAGCAGTTGATTCATTAAGAAGTAGCGGACTCCGATCTTTAAAGCCTAAATCGGCGATGAGGAGTCGTTTCGCTGACAACGTGACACTCTCTTTGAACGAAAGCCGCACAACAGTCCAATGCTATATATAGGCTGTTGTCGAGTAAGCAGTTAGTTAGTGATGGCCATCCTAATTGAAATTTTCCCACTGTTTTCTATAGTCATATCAAGCGAATGCCGGAGCGGGACCTAGAGTAAAGATCCCTTCCCATCACTTTCTATCCAGTAATGGGCTTACTTAGGAGCATCATCCCTCAAACTCATCGTTAGCATTAGGAAATATAAAAGTAAAGTACTGCGCACTATAATAATACATTTAAGAGCAGAATCATTGTTTATCATTTTAAACAATTGATTTTAAATCGTAGTAAAGGTTCAAATTATGAACATCAGGAAGTTTGGTTACTCTAAAAGCAATGGCACCGGTAGCACATGTAGTTGTTTTCAACGAAGATTTTAGGTTCATTTCATTGATTAACTGTTATCACTTGAAAAAAAAATACGTTTATTTTTAAACCATATTTCAACGTGTATTCAATATGTTATTTTCAACTATGGTATAGATTTTGTTTAATGTGTTTCTTACTAGTGTTATGTCAAAAAATATACAATAAAAAAGCAATTGAATGACACAAACTAATTTGTATGTTCTTATGTGCACGTTGAAAGTAGATTGAATTTTAAACTATACTTCAACGAACATTTAATTTCATTAAGAGGGCCTTAATGTGAAGTGTTTTCAACTATGACATAAATTTCGGTTTATATGCGTTTTTCTAAGGCGACATATTACACTTATTGAGAAATACAAATTTAATAGTGCAGCGATGGTCAAAGTGATAAAGAAAAAAAATGCGAATATCAAAGAAAGAAAGAAAGAAAATATTCTTTATTCTTAGTCTTACATGATGATGAAACGTGCGCATACATGACGTAGCAAGTGCATTCTAGACTGCCTTTAATAGATACAGTAAAACAGTAGTGGACTCTCAAGGTGGATCCCTGGATGAGTGGTCAACGTATGATCGGGACGTGGACTGGCGGTCGAGCCATTCGGTCATGTCGTTGTTAGCTCTTCCAGAGTGAGTGCTTTGTTTTGGAGTGAGTGTAGTGGGAGTTGACTTTTCTTCTTAATATAGTTACTCAGTTTGCATTGAATAATATGGCTTTGAATTTAAGTACACAAATTACGAGAGTTAATACGATCCGCATAGACCTTCATGGATTAAACACGAACTTTCGTTTAGATAACCCTGCAAAACGCCATTCGACGTGACCTAGGTTTACAACCAGAGAAAGTGCTTTCACTTGAGGCCAACCACTATTACAAACAGACCTACATCAAATACCTAAATGGTACTATAGTTGACCGTGCATTAGAGAGATGTGGTGGAAATCTGGTGTACAACATC
>JAGDQP010032809.1:0-21059 GCA_022664845.1 Lepisma saccharinum | reverse complement strand
GTTAGTCTTGTTTATATAGATTTTCGTTGTTTTATTCTTAATTTGTACCGTTATATTAGATAAACGTTGTTTCAAAATTTCTGCACTTTTACTATGGTACTTATTTGTTTTTGTTCGTTTATTTGTTGGAATATTTGTTTGTAAACGCGGATGCCGCGGTTGTCGCGGGAGACCCGCTCGCGCGCGCAGACATTACGCTGTTGACTCCGGTAATGACTGTATACTTTCATACTGTTGGGATCTCACTACATCGCGCCGCGCCCCGAGGCGCGCCTCCCGCCCTGAGAGCCGCAACGATGTTGTGTGGATGCCTAGAAGAGTTCCTCTCAACCACACTCCATATATAATAGTCCATTGGGTTAAAGTCTGGGAAGATGGGGGTCCACATGTTGGGAGTGATATGGTTATGAAAATTTTCGGCAATGCATTCTTTAGTTGTATGAGCTATGTGGGATGATGCGGGATCTTGCTAAAAAAAACGTACGGCCTCCCACATGCTACAGCAGTAATCCAGAGCTTCAGAATCATGTTCAACACTTCGGTGTAAGCAACGGTGTTGCCTCTGGCACCTTGAAGGAAGAAATGTGGAGACCCTTCACTGTTCACGACCTTCACAACCATCGCTGAGCCTGCAAATTTAGTGTGCATGACGGTCGAAACATCCTTGCGGCTTTAACTAAGCTACCGATTATTTTTGCGTTCTTCTTCTGGCTCTGGTCAAAGATTTTCTCATCGAAAAAAAAACGTTCCTGGCTTCTCTGGATGTTTCAGCTTGATCAGGAGGCGCTTGGCTCTCGTCAGGCGATTCTCCCTGGATCTCTAGGACAAGAACTCTCCTTGCCGCATCACGTACGAGTTGTAACGAAAGTCCTCATGAACCACACGTCGGATAATGGTATCGTCAACCGGCAGTTCCCTGGCGACTGTCGTCATGGATTTCTCAGCATCTTAATCGACGGTAGCCTAGATACAAATACAGAAATGACGAATTCTGGCGTCCTGAGGATATCAGAGCAACGATAATGTCTTTTACTGTGGAAAACGGTTGCCAAATCACCCCTAGTAGCCTTCAATTATCTCTGAACTTTGAAAATTAATGACCAGGCGACTTTCACAAATGCAGCGATCTCTCAGCCAAGGATACGATGATAGCTTGCCTCTTCATTTCATGGATTAGTCAAGGTAATGCCATGTTTATATGTAACAAAAACGGATTTGTAACTATGACGTGCAGGATAGTTGTGTCAACTATAATGTTTGTTTCAAATACCTGCTGGACCCTCCAAGGTACAGATAAATTCTCAAATTCATAATAGTAGTGACTTAGTCATCCGCACTAACGTACTGGTTGCACACTGTAAATAAATTACTAGACTAGATGCAGTTAACATTTATGCATCGGATAGGGATTAAAAGAAAATCGTAGACCTTCACGTTGGCGACCCTAGCACCGCTCCTAATTGTCACAGGGACATGAACTATACCTTGTTGGTAAAGATTATGGAATACAAATTTCAACGAGGAAACCTTTGTGCCTCCCCCCCCCCCGTGGTACCCAACCAGAAAAGAAGAAGAAACTAAATATATATATATATTGAATTTTGTAAGAGGCTGACAACACTGTTACTTGCCGTACACAGGAGAAAATACTGTCACGTGAACGCCATAAATTAGAAATGATAATATAAAAAATGAAGAGAGAGGGTAGAATAGCAAGATATATAAAAATTCGGAACGTTGTACCTACGATAGCCACCCTGAAAATATTTTTCGATGGACTTTGGTCTACCCTGATGTTGGCAGCCCAACGACGCCCCAGGATTTAGTGCATATTTGTGCTAATTTGTGCACGCTATTTTATATTTTGTGCAAACTCGACTTAGCCCAGAAAACGAAACAATGTGGTTGGGCCAACATCGCGCTTGGCCAATAACATCAAACTATCGGAATAAAATGCACTCAAAAATTTTGTGCTAATTTGTGCACAATATCCCATATTTTGTGTGCGCTAGGTTTAGACCGAAAATCGAAAACAAAGTGGTTGAGCATACTTCACGATAGCCAAGCCACATCAAGCTATAAGAATAAAAAGCACTCCAGGATTTTGTGCATATTTTGTGAGAATTTGCGCACGCTATCGCATTATTGTTCAAGATGGGTTTCAAAATATGAAATAGTGTGCACAAATTAGCACAAAATATGAAGAAAATCATGGAGTGTATTTTTATTCCGATAGCTTGATGTGGTTGTTCCAGCGTGAAGTTGGCCCAACTACATTTTTTTTCGATTTCTATACTAAACCGAGCGTACACAAAATATGAAATAGTGTGCACAAATTAGCACAAAATCCTGGAGTGGTTTTCATTCGGATAGCTTGATGTGGTTGTACCAGCGTGAAGATGGCCCAACAACACTGTTTTCGATTTCTGGGATAAACCGAGCCTGCACAAAATATGGGATAGTGTGCATAAATTAGCACAAAATAATGGAGTGGTTTCTTTTCCTATAGTTTGACGTGGTTGGGCCAGCGTGAAGTTGGCCCAACCACATTGTTTTCGATTTCTGGGCTAAACCGAACGTGCACAAAATATGGGATATTGCGCACAAATTAGCACATAATATGCTCAAAATCCAGGAGTGGTTTTTATTCCACTAGCCTGATGAGGTTGGGCCAGCGTGAAGCTGGCCTCACCAAATTGATTTTGTTTTCTGGGCTAAACCGAACGTGCACAAATTAGCATAAAATATGCACAAAATCCTGGAGTGGTATTTATTCCGATAACTTGATGTGGTTGTTCAAACGTGAAGTTGGCCCAACCATATTTTTTCCATTTCTGTACTAAACCGAGCGTGCAAAAAATATGAAATAGTGTGCACAAATTAGCACAAAATATGAAGAAAATCCTGGAGTGGTTTTTATTCTGATAGCTTGATGTGGTTGTTCAAGTGTGAAGTTGGTCCAACCACATTCTTTTTCAATTTCTGTACTAAACCGAGCGTGCACAAATTAGCATAAAATATGCACAAAATCCTGGAGTGGTTTTTATTCCGATAGCTTGATGTGGTTGGGCCAGCGTGAAGTTGGCCCAACAACACTGTTTTCGATTTCTGGGATAAACCGAGCCTGCACAAAATATGGGATAGTGTGCATAAATTAGCACAAAATAATGGAGTGGTTTCTTTTCTTATAGTTTGACGTGGTTGGGCCAGCGTAAAGTTGGCCCAACCACATTGTTTTCGATTTCTGGGCTAAACCGAGCGTGCACAAAATATGGGATAGAGCGCACAAATTACTACTAAATATGTTCAAAATCCTGCAGTGGGTTTTATTCCGATAGCTTGAAGTGATTGGATCAGAGTGAAGTGTGTCCAAACACATTGTTTTCGATTTCTGGACTAAACCGCGCGTGCAGAAAATATGGAATGGTGTTCATAGATTAGCACAAAATATGCATAGAATTCCGGGGTGGTTTTTATTCAGATAGCCTGATGTGGTTGGACCAGCGTGAAGTTTGCCTCACCACATGGATTTTGATTTCTGGGCTAAACCGAGCGTGCACAAAATATGAGAGAGTGTGCACAAATTAGCACAAAATCCTGGAGTGGATTTTATTCCGATAGCTTGATGCGGTTCTTCCAGCGTGAAGTTGGCCCAACCACATTTTTTCGATTTCTGTACTATATCAAGCGTGCACAAAATATGAAATAGTGTGCACAAATTAGCACAAAATCCTGGAGTGGTTTTTATTCCGATAGCTTGATGTGGTTGGGCCAGCGTGAAGTTGGCCCAACCACATTTTTTTCGATTTCTGTACTAAACCGAGCGTGCACAAAATATGAAATAGTGTGCACAAATTAGCACAAAATATGCACAAAATCCTGGAGTGGTTTTTATTCCGATAGCTTCATGTGGTTGGATTAGAGAGAAGTGTGTCGAACCCCATTGTTTTCGATTTCTGGGCTAAACCGCGCGTGCAGAAAATATGGGATAGTGTTCATAAATTAGCACAAAATATGCATAGAATTCCGGGGTGCTTTTATTCCGATAGCTTGATGTGGTTGGACCAGCGTCAAGTTGGCCTCAACAAATTGATTTTGTTTTCTGGGCTAAACTGAGCGTGCACAAAATATGAGATAGTGTTCATAAATTAGCACAAAATATGCACAGAATTCTGGGGTGGTTTCTATACCGATAGCTTGATGTGGTTGGGCCAGCGTGAAGTTGGTCTCACAACATTGGTTTTGTTTTCTTGGCTAAACAGAGCGTGCACAAAATATGAGATAGTGTGCACAAATGAGCACAAAATTCGCAAAAAATCCTGCAGTGCTTTTTATTCCGATAGCTTGATGTGGTTGTTCCAGCGTGAAGAAGCTCCAACCACATTTTTTTTCGATTTCTGTACTAAACCGAGCCTGCAAAAATATGAGATAGTGTGCACAAATTAGCACAAAATATGGAGAAAATCCTGGAGTGGTTTTTATTCTGATAGCTTGATGTGGTTGGGCCAGCGTGAAGTTGGTCCAACCACATTTTTTTTCGATTTCTGGGCTAAACCGAGCGCGCACAAAATATGAAATATTGTGCACAAATTGGCACAAAATATGCACAAAATCCTGGAGTGGTTTTTATTGCAATAGCCTGATGTGGTTGGGCCAGCGTGAAGTTGGCCTCACCACATTGTCTTCGATTTCTGGGATAAACCGAGCCTGCACAAAATATGGGATAGTGTGCATAAATTAGCACAAAATAATGGAGTGGTTTCTTTTCCTATAGCTTGATGTGGTTGGGCCAGCGAAAAGTTGGCCCAACCACATTGTTTTCGATTTCTGGGCTAAACCGAGCGTGCACAAAATATGGAATTGTGCGCACAAATTAGCACACATTATGCTCAAAATCCTGGAGTGGTTTTTCTTCCGATAGCTTGATGTGGTTGGATCAGAGTGAAGTGTGTCCAACCACGTTGTTTTCGATTTCTGGGCTAAACCTAGCGTGCAGAAAATATGGGATGGTGCTCATAAATTAGCACAAAATATGCATAAAATTCCGGGGTGGTTTTTATTCCGATAGCCTGATGTTGTACCAGCGTGAAGTTGGCCTCACCACATTGATTTTGTTTTCTGGGCTAAACCGAGCGTGCGCAAAATATGAGAGAGTATGCACAAATTAGCACAAAATCCTGGAGTGGATTTTATTCCGATAGCTTGATGCGGTTCTTCCAGCGTGAAGTTGGCCCAACCACATTTTTTTCGATTTCTGTACTATATCAAGCGTGCACAAAATATGAAATAGTGTGCACAAATTAGCACAAAATATGCACAAAATCCTGGGATCGAATAAATATCATATTTGCGAAATCTGTTTAAGCAACGCAGTGCAATTTCATTGACTAGAAGTTGCTACGCGTTTGCCGTGAGCTTGGCGACGGAATTAAATATTGTATTTAGTACGGCTTCGCAAAGGGAAATTGGCATCTTCTTATGGCAAACTCATAGCAAACATTATATATGTTTTGGCCAATAGACAGCTTCGTTACAAACTTTCGATACAGACTGGCAGCCAGTCAAACACTTCTAACGCGCTCACGTGGTGTAAACAAGGAAAATGGCGTCTGTTTTTAATGATGCTTCTGAATTATGTTTTTAATAAAGATGTTCTTACGTAGCATTATAATGCAGATTTACAGCATTTTAAAAACCATTGAAAATGTGACGGTGATCGATATTTGGTTAGATACTCCTCAGACTCAATCGATTGGTAAGAATATGTAAAGTGATTTACATTAAGAGTAGTTTTAGCTTATCTAAAGATATATTATTTACTCGATTTATAACTTAATATAATATGTTAGGTTAGCGTAGGCCATTATAAGGTCTAGAGGAGTATCTTAAGTTCCTTCCTGAAGGAACACTAGCTACTAAACCAAAGGTTATTAAAACTATTTCCAATTTATCAACCATAAACATGAAAGTTCCGCTGCCCTTCAAATACATGCAATTACGTTTTCTCCTGTTAAAAAGTCAACCTTTGCATTTATATACTCGCTCTACATGAGCAATATCCCCTTTCTCTTCTCGGTTCAGCTTTAATTTGTACACCGTTTCGGTACATGTACGGTAAAGATTATGATATCAGAAACACTATGTATGTAGCAATAACAGGCTAGAATTTCAGATAACAACACATTAAATTCCATGTATAAAATAAATTCGATTTGCTATTTTGAAACGGAACTGAACCTAAACTTAAACCAGTACTGCGTAAGCAGGATCATTTATCCTAACCACTCATTAAAGTGGTCTTACAAGTGATCAACACCCAATATGATTAATCGTTTTAAAACTCGAGCGTCACTCGATTGAAATTAAATAGTTCAATCTCTCCATAAAGTCAGCTCAAACTGATTTGGAATTGTTACAAAAATCATGGACAGTATATCGAAGGAGCTAGTTTCATATATATATATATATATATAAAGAGATATTTTTATATTTATATATATATATATAACAAGACAATACTTTGAATCACTCAAATGACTCACTGCTAGGGGTAACAAAACTTGCTGAGTTAATCACGAAATAATTCTTACAATTAGTTACTCGTGTTGTATGGCGTCGAATATATTTCACAGTGACTTCCTCATTTCGGATTCGTAGAATGCAGACTGTGGTGCAAAATCAATGGGTAATGTGAGTGCAAGGACGCAATGTATAAGGGCGTATACGTCCTTGCATTCGCATCACCCCTTGCTTTTATATCACACTCTGCATTCTACGCATTTGAAGTAATGAAAGTAACAACGTTTTAATAACACAGAACGCTATTACGGAAGTATCTAATATAGTAAATTACTAATCGTGAAGCTACTCTGGGAATACACTCAAATTCTGTAGGTACTTGATACATGTTAATGTTACGCATTTCGTTTTTTATTTTGTTCACAAACAATACTATATGGTCCTAAATGACCTGAAATACACACAAATTGTTTCAGATGATATCTGAACATACATGAAAGGCCATATAATGACATAGTTTGAAAAAGTCAATTCCCCACACAATGTACAATGGTACCGGTACACTATTAGTACAAATACATTCTTTATGGTACGTGTTTTCAAACTGCGTGCAGATTAAAATTACACGTTTGTATTTAATGTCCATATTGTTACTGAAGAAAATAAACAAGAACGTTCTCCTGAATAATTCATTTAAATTCATTAAAGGCTTGTGCTTACTTCACAAACATTAGTCCTAATATATAAATAAAGCCAGTTACGTAACATTAACATGTATAAGGTACTTACTAGAGTTCATATCCTAATTGAATAGTGTCTCCTGCTTCTACTGTGATTGGGAAGGACATTGAAATTATTATTTAATCATGCCAAATAGTACTCCGTTCCGTTTATAATATTTTCACCAGTTAATTTTAGCTTCATACTAATAGATTTTTCGAAGGCAGTCAATACAAGTCGGCCTCTAACTGATTTGCGACCAGAGTTTTGTGGGCGCAAGTTTTCGTCTTTAAAATCCCAGTTTGCTGAACGTGACGTCACTGTCAAGGTCAAGCAAGTTGATATTTAATACCATTTCTCGCAAACAAATTGCAAACTTTTCCTTGCGTTCACGCAAGTCGATATTTAATGAGGCCCCTGGAGTGGTTTTTATTCCGATAGCTTGATGTGGTTGGATCAGAGTGAAGTGTGTCCAACCACATTTTTTTAGATTTCTGGGCTAAACCGAGCCTGCACAAAATATGATATAGTGTGCACAAATTAGCACAAAATATGCACAATATTCTGGAGTGATTTTTATTCCGATAACTTGATGTGGTTGGGTCAGCGTGAAGTTGGCCCAACTACATTGTTTTCGATTTCCGTACTAAACCGAGCATGCACAAAATACGAAATAGTGTGCACAAATTAGCACAAAATATGCACAGAACTCTGGAGTGGTTTCTATTCCGATAGCTTGATGTGGTAGGGCCAGCGTGAAGTTGGTCTCACCACATTGATTTTGTTTTCTGGGCTAAATCGAGCGTGCACAAAATATGAGATAGTGTCCACAAATTAGCACAAAATCTTGGTGTGGTTTTAGTCTTAAAAGCGTGAAGTTGGCCCAACCACATTTTTTCGATTTCTGGGCTAAACCAAGCGTGCACAAAATAAGGGATAGTATACACAAATTAGCACAAAATCCTGGAGTGGTTTCTATTCCGATAGCTTGATGTCGTTGGGATAGCGTGAAGTTGGCCTAACCACATTGTCTTCGATTTCTGCGCTAAACCGAGCGTGCACAAAATATTAAATAATGTGCACAAATTAGCACAAAATAGGCAAAAATCCTGGAGTGGTTTTTATTCTGATAGCTTGATGTGGTTGGGCTAGCGTGAAGTTGGCCTCACCACATTGATTTTGTTTTCTAGGCTAAATCGAGCGTGCACAAAATATGATAGTGTGCACCAATTAGCCTAATATTTGCACAAAATCCTGTAGTGCTTTTATTCCGATAGTTTAATGTGGTGGTTAAAGCGTGAAGTTGGCCCAACCACATTGCTTTCGATTTCTGTACTAAACCGAGCGTGCCCAAAATATGAAATACTGTGCACAAAATCCTGGAGTGGTTTTTATTCCGATAGCTTGATGTGGTTGGGCCACCGTGAAGTTGGCCCAACCACATTGTTTTCGATTTCCGTACTAAACCGAGCATGCACAAAATACGAAATAGTGTGCACAAATTAGCACAAAATATGCACAGAACTCTGGAGTGGTTTCTATTCCGATAGCTTGATGTGGTAGGGCCAGCGTGAAGTTGGTCTCACCACATTGATTTTGTTTCCTGGGCTAAATCGAGCGTGCACAAAATATGAGATAGTGTCCACAAATTAGCACAAAATCTTGGTGTGGTTTTAGTCTTAAAAGCGTGAAGTTGGCCCAACCACATTTTTTCGATTTCTGGGCTAAACCGAGCGTGCACAAAATAAGGGATAGTGTTCACAAATTAGCACAAAATCCTTTAGTGGTTTTTTATTCCGATAGCTTGATGTGGTTGGGCCAGCGTGAAGTTGGCCCCACCACATTGATTTTGTTTTCTGGGCTAAACCGAGCGTGCCCCAAATATGGGATAGTGTGCACAAATTAGCACAAAATCTTCGTGTCGTTTTGGTCTTAAAAGCTTGATGAGATTGGGCCAACTTCACGTACCTACATGTATCTTGTGTGTTGTTGAGTGAAATTTTTATTCTATACATAGGACAGTGCAAAACAGTATGCCAGACATGCGTACTTACTTTTATTGTGCACTTACTTGCTGTAGAAATAGACGTGAAAAACGTTTTGAAACTACGCTAGAAACACAAAAGAAGTTACTGATCGTTTTTTTATTTTTTTTAGAAAGAAGCTATGCTAATAAAATAGTCTGCCTCTTCAAAAAGGCATTTTTAGCAGGTGTACCCTGCGACTTTTTAGTTCATTAATCTTTAATAAGCAGAGATTATACTGCAAATAATTACAGTCTTCGGTGTGCCAGGACGGGCACCCATGCCCCTGGCGGGTTCGAGTCCCGGCAGAGGTATAGGTGTGGATTTTAAAAGCTAAAGGCGAATCATTACGGGCCGAAGTCCTAAGTTACTAGACTGGCCCATATAAAGCAAAATAAGTTTTAAATAAAATCTGCGTGTGTATACTACGATGATTAATTCCCTTGACGGTTTGTGATTTACAAGGCTGTACTGAAACTTTTGACCAAGTTTTTGGGTTACAAATAACCATAACGGTAATGACAAAACTGTGGATGATGGCGACAAACGGTGGTCATTTTTGAACTGAGCACCCGCTCCCCACCCATAAATATGTATTACTCATTTTCAAAAATGTATTTTTGACCCTATAATTTAGGTGAACAGCTGCAACAGTATTCAGATACTATTTTTTTTAAAGTGACTAGCACTGTACTAACGAGTGACTAACGATCTTTTACCATTGGTAGTCACTTGTTAGTAAAGCGCTATTCACTCCAAGAAACGTTTCTGAATTAATTCTCTACCGGTGCATCTTATATTTTCTTTTCTTCTCTGACACTAACTGCGATGGGTATCTACAATGGACGATGCAAAATTTGCTCTGCAGGACCTATGGAAATAGAACAGTATAAATGGCCTTCTACAGTTCCAGAGACTGTTTGAAAATTTCATGGTTGGCAACGCTTGACCTTTCACTATTCAATTTATAACAAAAATTGAGGGTGTTGGGAATCACTACCTTTTCCGTCAAAAAACACGCTAATTACTTGCTACGGGTTTCCTCTACAAAATGTTGTTTGAATCAGTTTCATTCTTTCGTCCGTCTCCTTTCCACAGGCAAGACGTAGTCTCAACAATTGTGTGTCCGTTTCGTTCGTCTGAATGATGTCTTATGATATAAAGAAGTACGTGCGGAGCTTAACGAGACAATTATCCCATGTGACTGCGAAAATAATTAATTGTGGTATCTCCCGAAGGGAATTATGATGCCTGACTCAGCAAACTCCTCTGGTTCTCTGCACATAAATTAGTAAGGGAAATGGAACGCAAAGCGACTAAGATTTAAACCCTTCTTTCTTTCATCTGATTCACTTGCACAACACTTCAAAGTATCCATATTTACTCTCGAGTAAAGCAATATTTGTTCCTAAAAACGATACATGCGCAGTTTCTAATTACTCGTGCTTTTCAAAGATGTCGCTATGGGTGGGTTGCAGGAACAGTACCTACATTCGGTAGTTAGACAACGGGGAATGATTTTGAAAAAAAAATGCTCCCAGGCCACCTCCTGGATTTATCACTGATTTACACCCTTCCGAAAATGTTAATTGCATCTGAATTTGTGAGGTCTGAAATGCCCACTAGATGACAGGGTCACACATTTTGTCAAGTAATCACTGCTTCTCATTCTACTGAACAACAGCGCTTCATTCGCTGCCTAACTTTCGTTTTTATATTTCCTTTTTCATTTGACATAACTATTTTTGTAGAGGCAGTAGTTGCATTATAAGGAAACCTCTTGTCAACTGAAAGTGAATTTAAATACATCATACCGTATTATATGCGATAATTTTAATTGCCTGTACGAAGATATGTATAGATGGAACAGCGATCTTCGAAAAAAAAACTGCTAGGCGGACATTACATTGTAGACGGGATGATCGAGGCAATGAGTCATTTCACCAGTGACGGATCTATGGGGGCAAGCGCCCCGGGCGGCAAACAGCTCACAATATATATATATATTGCTATTCCATACAACCTTCCTTCATCTTTAAAATTGAAAACAGTGATTCAAGTCGGATAGACAGGTCTACTGCCTTACTAAAGTTAGTAATAGCGACGCCACGACAGTGGTAATAGGCTGTAGAGGTGATAAGTACACTACGTGATACGAGACGATTTTAAGGAAATGCTTGTAGTGGCCTCAGGATTGTGTGCAGACGCTTTTGGGACAGAATAATGTCCCAAAAGTGTTTGCACACAATCCTGAAGTTGTTACTAACATTTCCATAAAGCTAATTGAGCTCATTATTGAAGCATAACATCAACTTTGGTCTGTGAAAATAATATTTTGCATTTCTGCACAGAATTCTGAATAATTGACGTAAAACGAAAAAGGCTGGAAAACTCACTTGGATTAAGCCTTAAAAAGTCGCTTAACTCTTTGTCACTGAAACGACTAATCTTGTATATTGTTAAAAAAACTGGACTTACAAATAATCGTATGTGAATCTTCCATTTTACTTCTCTAAAAACTGTTTTCTTTAGGCATGCGAACACAAATAGTAAAAAAAATTAATAATAATAATAATGTCAAAATCGGTAGTCATATCCGGTATATATTGCTAGTAGCGTAGTTTAGTCTTCATTTTCGCTACTAGAATCCGTAATATGATTAATGGAAAGTAAAGGACGGTAATCGATGCATGCGTATGAATAACCACTTCTGACAATGTTGTACCTCTTTAATTTTACTGTTTTAATATTTATTCATTATTTTTAATGTTAACATTTTAAATTAAGATATCTTTACAATGCAACAAGGCACCATTTTCATTTCCATTCTACATAGACATTCGTTAGTTACATATTTTATTTTCGTATATATAAACAGTACACACATATCCGACATAATTCCTGCGGATACATCATATAGGAACCATGATAACTTACCAATTTACTTATTATTAACCTAGTATACATGTACTCCTAATTCTTGATTCTGGGCAACCAGGCACCAAGCACATAAAACCTACCTTACTGTCTCACCTTGTAGTGAATAGTACCTTACTCCTCACAATAAGGTAGTGATAGTACCTTATTAACATACATACTGTCTCCAACAGTGGGTATTCTCCACCCTTTGAATTTGTGATTTTTACCTGCTGTACTAACCACTTGGTATTGAGGTTTTAATACTGTATTACAGACTTACGGGTTTTATCCTGCATCACCGGTTTTCCCCTCCATCAGCCAAATCTTACTCGTGCTTTTCTTTCTCTATTTCATACCTAGGGGAAAAGGATTTGAGTAGATAAATAACACCGACAAATAACATTCCTATGCTTTAACATAGTTCCTTATTCAACATCATGCTGTTTCTGTACAGTGAAAAGGCCTCTGGTTTATCTACATTTTCATGAGCCTTCAGAAATGTTGATTGTGCACAAAATTTCTTTCACACAAATAAAAGTTCTTTCTCCTGTGATTTCCCAAAATTTCGTTTCGTACAAATTTCTTTCACACAGATCGTGGTGTCAAGTCGCCTCTTGCTTGTGTGGGTTCTCATATGATATTTCATATGTTTCGGGATTAATTTCGATCCTCAGACCCTACAGTCAAAGGAACTCTTGCCTGTGGATTATCAGTTGTTTTCTGAAATTTTTATGGTGGGCAAATTTGTTTCCACAGATCATAGTGAGTCAAAAAAGCCTCTTGCCTGTGTGGTTTCTCAAATGTTGTATCAGGGTAAATTTCGATCCACAGATCTTACAGTCAAAAGGCCTTTCGCCTGTGTGGAATTTCATGTGTACATTCAAATTAAATTTCTGGGTACAATTCTTCCCATAGATCGTATACTCAAAAGGCCTCATGCCCATGTAGATTCTCATGAGGTTTCAAACTACCTCCGTCGCTATTTTTTTCCAAAGATCGTACAGTGAAAAGGTCTCTTGCCTGTGTGGATTATCATGTGTTGTTTTAAACTACATTGAAAGGTATATTTCTTTCCGCAGATCGCACAGTCAAAAGGCCTTTCCCCTGTGTGGATTCTCATGTGTTTTCAAACTACTTTGCTGGATAAATTTCTTTTTACAGATCGCACAGTCAAAAGGCCTTTCCCCTGTGTGGATTTTCATGTGAGTCCTCAAACTACTTTGCTGGGTAAATTTCTTTTTACAGATCGCACAGTCAAAAGGCCTCTCGCCTGTGTGGATTACCATGTGTTGTTTTAAATTACCTTTGTAGGTAAATTCCTTTCCACAGATCGTACAGTCAAAAGGCCTCTCGCCTCTGTGAACTCTCATGTGAGTTCTCAAATTAACTTCGTGTGTAAATTTCTTTCCACAGATCGTAGTCAAAAGGCCTCTCGCCTGTGTGGATTCTCATGTGAATTCTCAAATGATCTTTGCAGGTAAATTTCTTTCCACAGATCGTACAGTCAAAAGGCCTCTCGCCTCTGTGAACTCTTAAATTAACTTCGTGTGTAAATTTCTTTCCACAGATCGTATACTCAAAAGGCCTCTCGCCTGTGTGGCTTCTCATGTGATTTAACTTAGATTTATTTGTCATTTTTTCCCCACAGATTGTGGAATCAAAATATCTCTCGTTTCCTTTGGTTATTGCCTGATGTTTTAAATGAGAGGATCTTGAAAACTCATTCCAAGAAATGTTATTGTCTTCATTATTTTCTGTTAAAATGCACTTACTGAGACTTCCACACACCAATTCAGATGTAGTTCCTTCCAAATTCTTTATATCTTCTGATTTCGTCCCGGTCCTTCTGGAAACATTTTCAAAGCTGGATGGTTCATTTCTCTCTTCGGATGTCTTGCTATTATTTAGAAGTACTACTAAGGGGAAAGGTTCATTTCTAGTCTCGATGTTCTCTTGTTTAATATCACTACAACTTTCACCTTCCAAGTTATCACGCGTTGAATTTTGTGCTCCATTTCCTGTGTCCGACGAGAGCAAATCTATTAATTGTGACATGATACTAGACGCAAGATCAGATGACACTTGACCCGAAAATTCATCTGCTTGGTCTTTGTTCTTAATGTGGCAATCAAATTTAAGCGACTTGCTATAATCCTAAAAAAATGATAAAGAGATTTAGTAAGATAATTGTAAAATCTACCCGCAAATCTTTTTAAAGGAAAATAAATAGTTTGATTATCTTTAAATTAATACAGGTAAAAAGAAAATCACGAGAAATATCACAGTCGAAATCAAGTAGAACACATGAAAAATTAGAATTTGGACGTAATTTGTTAATGTTTGCTAATATAGTGAGGGAATGCTCTCATCATTTTAACTCACACAAATTGGAAAGAAAAGTTAATAACGGCTAAAGAAATCAACATTCATGTTGCAATATAACACTGAAAATAAAAGTAGGTTTGCCACTAAACAATATAAGAAGAATTTCTTGAAACAAAAATCCGAATAACCAGGTCTGACATCCTTAAAGGCCAAAAGCCAGTACAAATTTCGAAAAATTCTTCTACGTATGTTACGTGAATGATGATTTTTTTTAAATCATTAAAACGTGGTAATAATTACCATTAGTGTTACAAGCGATGACAAATTAAAACGGAAAGAAAACAGAATTTATGAGTTAACTGAGGAAAAATCCTAGCAAATATCAGCAAGGATTGTCAAGATCCAACGCAGGACCTCTCGAATGTTATCCAACGCTCTACCGATAAACTACGGTGGATCGGTAAACACTGCATTCACATAATCGAAAAGAACCGAATTCAACGATTATCCAGAATGACCAAAAGAAATAACGTATTTAACAACATTGTATGTCAGCCAGTAATAGACCCCTCATACACAAAGACGTACCGAATAATGTATTTCGAAAAGAATATATGATTTCGAAGGGTTTGCCATTCGTTCCGTAACCCGGACACGTAGGATCAAAGCCAAAATTTTTACTTTGTCCTGACGCCTTAAGTCTAGCTTGTATGCGCCTAGTCATATAGTTAAGAACAGTAAAAGCCTCCAAAGATCCATCAACCCATTCGACTCCGGGTCTTTATGAACGAAATTGTAGACATTCATGAAAGGACCCATAGCTGCTACCAGAATTAAAGTACACGACAGAAACCTCCTTTCGTTCCTACTAGCATAGGCCTTCCAATGACAGCAATCGCACGAGGATCTGACGAATGAGGGCGGAATGGGAAATTCCCCACATAAAATCTTTTTCTTGTGAATTTCAGACTCCTTGGGGGTCCTACGAATGCAATAATCATGAAAACGAACAGACCAAAACGAGAAACACACAAAATAAATTTACTACATTCCATTACATCAAAAGAAAAAGTTCATTAAGGAGAAAATGAAACGGCGCCTAATTTTGCCTCAGACGTATTTTTCCCGCCAGTATTCTTTTCTAGAGTAGACAGCTATTTCACATGCACCTCACCACATTCTTGTCTACACCATTTTCTCGCACGACGGAACAAATGTTATACCTGCCTCTGTTAAGAAGCTATATCGCAAAGTGTTACACTGCATCTGCGAAACAAATGTTGAACCCTTTCGGATAGTATTGTTGAGGTGGGCCCTGCGACAGACCTGGCTCAGTTATCCTTCCAAATTCAATCAGCTCGCACATTAGTTCCTTAAGTTTTCAAGGGAGTTGTACCTCTCTTTCATAACAGAGTAAACACGAAGGCAATGTCGAGCACATAGAAGAATAACTTGCGGTCCATCTGATAGTCTTCCTTTTCATATCATAGGAGAATGACATCTGATTATACTTGTCAACATTCTGCATATCAGGAAATTTTTAACACCTGGTGGAACATGCTTGTTATAAGGGTGGATCAAATGAAAACGGAACACACGGAGTTGCGGACATCGAATTGCTTCTTGTATGAAGATGACTATCATTATGAAGAAGTGCTGATAGTGTCCTTTTTTGTTTCAATTACCCACAAGGAGATGCGATGTTTCCCAGTGAGGAGAAGCAACGTGGGGTCATTGTAATGATCAAGAATGTTGGTGTTCTCGAAGAGCATCGACGAATGACTGCAGTGTATGGAGAACATGCTCTGTCATTGACATGTGTGCAGGACTGGCACAAACATTTTCGCGAAGGACGGGAATCACTACATCATGAGGAGCGACCTAGTCATGCGCACGTCATCATCACAGATGACTTGATCCAACGAGTTGACCAGATCAGCCGCGAAAACAGAAGCTTGAAGATTATTTATTTATTTATTATTGTTTCAGATACAGCTGGAGTTGCCATTTTACACAGAAACTAAATAACATTGCAACAAACTAAATAACGTTACTACAAACTAAATAACATGAAATTAAATTTTAAACAACAAATAACACAGCAGTTGATATCACTAACATGACGATTATAATACACAAGAGGAATAACTCAGATATTTGTATTTAGGGTTCGATGGAAATTGTTTTTAGATCCTAAAATATCGATATTTAAATCGAGATTATTATACATAATTACTAGTCTGTGGAATAAGGAGCGCTGCAGTATACTTAGCCTAGGCGTGGTACAATGAAGGAGGTTATTATTTCTGGTTATTCGTAAGGGAACACGGAAGTAAAATTTAGATATCAACTCTCCAGTTCTAAGATTCCCGTTTAGTATCTTGTATAAGTATCAAATCTGCCAGCTTGCGACGAGAAGAGGGAACGTGCAGACCAAGAACGGATAATAACTCGGTTTTGCTTAAGCTATGTACTGATGGTATTCTTCTTTTGACTATAGCAAGAAAAAATTTCAGAACAGAATCAATATGAGATAGATTAGAAATACTAGCCATGTTCCAAATTGGGGAGCAATATTCAATTTTAGGGGAAATGAAGGTTTTGTAGAACATACTCAATGAATGAAGGTCCTTAATTTCTGTAAATCTATAGAGAAGACCAAGTAAGCGCATAGAACTGTTAGTTATAGAAGTCACATGATCAGCAAACAGAAGTTTTTCGTCAAATACCACTCCAAGGTCCTTTTGAGAAGAAACTTTAGCGATAGGATCATCTTCAATGATATAGGCAGATGGGATTTGATTCCTCTTTAAAGAAATAGTAAGAAAAGAAGATTTTGAGGGATTTATTTTCAAGTTCCACGCATTACACCAGTCCAAGAGGTCAGAGATGGAATTTTGGAGATCAGCAATATCCTGTAATGATCTGATTTCTCGAAATAATTTACAGTCGTCAGCAAAAAGAAGAATTTTGGTTTTTGATGACGAAAGATAAGATGGGAGGTCGTTCATATATAGGAGGAAAAGGAGCGGGTCCAAAACACTACCTTGAGGTACACCAGAGAGAACGGGAACAAAATTAGAAGATGATCCAGAAAGAACAACACGTTGTTCACGGCCAGTGAGATAGTCTCGCAATAATGAAAGGAAGTTACCATGGATATTGAATCGGTGAGTTAATTTATAAAGAAGAAGATTACAATCAATTCTATCGAAAGCTTTACTAAGATCTAGATAGATGACATCAAGCTGTGTGTTATTGGACAGGGATTGGGTAGCATCAGAGAGTAATAAGGACAGGTTGGTAAGAGTGGAACTACCATGAAGAGAGCCATGTTGAGCAGAGTCTAGATAAGGCTAGACAAAATTATAGTCTATCTTTGATGATTCTTTCGCACACCACAGACAAAATAGATAAAAGAGAAATGGGTCTGTATGAAGAGACATGGGTCTTATCTCCAGATTTCAGAATGGGTATAATATTAGCCTGTTTCCAAGAGGAAGGAAATATATATTCGGCAAAACACCTGTTTAAAAGACGAGAAAAAGGGTAAGCCAATGATCCAGCAGCATTACGTAAAAAAATAGCACTAATGTTATCAGAGCCGGGAGAACGATTTGGAGGTAAAGAAGAAAGCAGATATTTTACCTCATCAGATGATGTACTTAATGAAGACAGTGAATGCGAACAGTAAAACTGAATGTGTCACTAATGTGTCAAACTCAAACGTGCATGTCATAATCATTTATGGAGAAGCTGGTAAAGTTTATCTTCTTGGCTAGTGTTTTTTTTTCTCACCCAAGATGAAGAGAAACAAGATTAACAAAACAGAAGTTCTTGTGCATTCTTCCTTTAGCAATATTACTTGTCATATTGTGCTTGAATGGTCTCTTACACAGCAAAATTCTGGCACTGGACATTACCTCCGATGATACAGCGGTAGAAAGTTTGTCTTCTGCCCAATTACAACCATACCAGGTATTTATGCTTCCAATCTAGCTCTTAACACGAATCTCTCGAAAGACGAAATACAGGATAAAAATGTGAAGAAGAACTTAAACTTGCACAAACTCTTATTTATGATCTTACTCTGTGGAGACGTGCATTTAAATCCCGGCCCAGTTCACAATCAGCGTAGTAATGAATTAATTCTTAAATGCTATTACCAAAATATTCAGTCTCTAAACAACAAATTATTAGATCGTGCAATTCATTTACCAGAGTTTTTACTCTACGATTGTGCTATTTTTAGCAAGACTTGGTTAAATGAAAATATATCTAGTGCAGAAATACCTTTTTCCCAGCATTTTAATATATGTAGAAGTGATCGTGGAAGTCGAGCTGGTGGTGTGGCAGTGTGTATTAACTCTAAGTGGCCTAGTAAAACAAGAGAAGATCTGAAAACTGACTGTGAAATTCTTTGGGCTGAAGTGCGTCTTAATGCAAGCAAAAAATTACTAATTGGTTGTTTCTACCATCCACATAAAAATAGTCCCAGGCATGCAGAGGTTTAACATCAGCTGCACTTTCAGAGGGTGATGTGTTATTGTTCGGAGATTTTAATATGCACATGGTGTGGTCAAGTATAAAAACTGGGGTTCCCAGTGACAGTAATGAAGCTTGGTTCATGGAAAATTTTATACATGGACTTTTCCAACACAATATGCACAATACAAGGGGCAATATAATTTTAGACTATGTGTTATCCACATGTGATAAATGTACTATCACTCCATCTGTAAATTTACTTTCATCTGATCACGAGAGTTTGGAGGTGGAACTATCCATTAATATTTAAAAACAATGTTGAAAGCTCCTCCTTTCACTCCAGGGCAGCATATTCCTCTTTGGAGAAAAGCTTGTTGGAATGATATTAACGGCGCTCTTTCTCTTTTCCCATGGTGTATACTTGAAAACTTAACTGTAAATGAAGCGATTGATTTGTTCACAAATGTAATTCATGCTACCTATAAAGACTTTGTTCCTACAAAGAAATTCCGATCCTCTAAATATCCTCCCTGGTTTGATGCAGGAGCACGGTCTGTCTTGAAAAATAAAAAAACTTGCATGGGAGCTTCGGAAGCAACATCCTAATGCACATACTTATAGCTCCTTCTCCCAGATCAGGCTCTACTCAAAGAAATTGCTTAGGGCAAAGTATCAAAATTATATTGACGAGGTAACATCTGAAATATGTACAAATCCTAAGACATTTTGGTCTCTCATAAACTCTAGAAGGTGTCAGTCACGTGTTCCGACAGAGTTAATTTACGATTCGGCAACAGCTGCTGGTGAAAAGAGGGTACATCTATCGAATGAATACTTCTCTAACAATTTCTGTGTCCACTCTCCTCCTTTTCCACCTCCTCAACTTCAACCGATCTATCTAATTAATGTATTTGCATACACTGCTCGATCGATTAATCAATTTGAGCGAACCCGTCAACGTGGGAATTACCAACCCTGCCTGCACTCCTTGTGTGAACCCCGTAGCACTACAGCACATGGTTTCACAAACATGGCCATGAACAAACTGGAAAATCCACTATGTACTTTGAAAATTAGTTTTGTTGTGCTAGAAGATAATATAGTTATTATTATTATTTGCAGAGTAATGTTACACTGCAGGCTACAGTGTAAGTGCCTATCGCCACACTATAACTAAGATATTATAAACATAGCATAGAGAAACAATTTCATCCACACAAGGTGACTGTCATTATCACTGGGAAACCAACATTAACGGAAACAAAAAACTTGTTAATCTTTCAACACCAGCTATTACGTCAAAACACCTAGGAGATATTAAAAGTCATGTCCACAGCACAGTATCACACGAAATTGTCCAATATCACAAACAATAGGCCATTCGACACGCAACAAATGATACCCGGCTCTTCACTCTTTTCCGCCCTTTGCTAAGTATGATTAAGGACATTAGTGAGAATATTGGTGTGAATTATGGTTCAGTGCAGTTCAGTGACATCCAATAAAACTCCAATACAGAAATCCGAGTGCACAATGGGTTCCACACAACCTCACAGGAAAAGAAGAGCCTCCGGCTGTCATTGTAGCATCTTTTGCGTTCTCGTGAGAATGACATTCTTTTCTTGCGGCCTGTGGCAGGTATTGAATCGTGGTGCTATTATTTCCAACGAGAAAGCAAAAGACAAAACCGGCAATAGAAATATCAAGACTCCACACCATCCACCAGGATGCCACAGAGTACTGGAAAAATGATGGTGACCTTCAACTATCAAGTACCCTTGCTGATTTATTTCCTCCCACCTGGTACAACAATCATGCTGTTCGTTACTGTAGTATCCAGAAGAATTGTCCAATCCAATCAGCTCGAAAAACCACTCTCCGGTGTTCTTGGGTGGTACCCCTACATGTTGCACAAAATCTCGTCAACAAAACATAGTTTGTAAAAATCTCGACAGACAATTGACCGACGGAACATTAACACCGAAAGTACATTTCGCCGACGGACAAAAATCTCGACGACAAAACCTCAACAGCAAAAATTTCGACGAGCAAACCTCACTAGCA
>JAGDQP010032808.1:0-21059 GCA_022664845.1 Lepisma saccharinum | reverse complement strand
CGAACAAAAGTCTGTTACATATTAAAAGACACAACATAGACTTTTGTTCGCGCATATGCCTTAATTGTAGAAAACAGAATGTGAGATAAAAGCTTCACGATTTGCACTTCAACAAATGTATATATTTAATCGGACAGCTAACACAGGTGAAGAATATTTTCGTGTATTCATTTTTATTCCTCACCTCGATTCCATTATTTCTACATTACAACAACGATTATCCACGGAAAATAATGTTGCACAAAAATCTGCGTTGTTGCATCTTCATGCCAATAACATGAATACAGTTTCTGCTGAAACGTTAAAAAATCTCGCAGATTACAGGTTTTTTTTTTTTGTTTTTTTTGTTTTTATTTAAATTTAAATTTAAATTAATGGAATTTAAAATTTCAGTGCTCAGGCTCAGTGTTGGTTTGAAATGTGGTGCAACGAAGATTGTAATGATTCGATCGATCGATCTTCTCCCACACTGTCAGAACTCTTCCCAGCACAAGCAATTAAAACATGTATTACTTTACCAGCAACAAGGTGAAAGGTAGAAAAAGTCTTTCAAGCATTATGAGGCGAGTGAAAACGTGGATGAGATCAACAATAGCTCACGAAAGTTGAGATGTAGTGTGCGCTTTGAGAGTACACTGGGAACGTGTAAACAGAGATAAAAAGTGCACTTAATGAAAAAGTGGTAACAAAATTCGCTTTACAGGTTCCACAAGGATTGCAGTTTCCTTTCAATGTCGACTTCCAAAACATCAATCTAACAGTAATTTTCGTTGTGTTTACTATTCCTTTCCAAGTGATTGTGAGGTTAATACCTGGTCAATTAATATAATATTTGTCCATTTATTAAACACAGAGTCCTTCGAAATTATCACAATTTTATGTTTAGTGTGTTTACATGCTTTTCAGTTTCTGTTGCTACTGGTCTTTTTAAATATTTTAAGCATTTAATTGTTGTTGACATTGGAAAGACAGAAAATATATTACTCAAAACCAAGTTTCTGAATCATCAGTTATCACAAACTGTAACTCAACTGTTAAGTGTTAACTATCGGCTGGCGCTGAGCATTCGCATTAAAAAATATGATCGAAATTTTGATACGCCAAAAACAATTAACAGGCGAAAATGCACATTCGTAGAGTTTTACTCAAGTACGAAAAGTAGTACTTAAGTCACAGCATAATGCGCTTCCAGCAACAGACTCAAGTGCACATTTGGCTAAGTTCAAGTCTGAAAGACCTAAGTCCAACTCATAAGTGTACATTAAGATATTTTCTTGAAACTCACCCAGATATTTTCCAGTGTACATATGGTTGATGCTTGTGTAGTTTATGGTTCTTTCTTAAATATCAAATAATATTCAAATGAAAGTAGGAACGGATAATGAGCACACAAATGATTAAAATGGACCATAATGGAAAGATAAACACAGGATGCAAATAAATGAAAAAGGCATTTCATAATACAATGACTAGAAATGTCTTTATAGGATGCCGACCGTGCGCGTCACATCCCTCATCTAACATAAACAGTATATGAGTATCCAATTTCCAATTTGTTTTACGCATGATATTGTTAGAGCCAGAGTACCCCACCTAAACTTTGGACTTTCGCCTCCTTCAGAAAAAAAATCTGCGGGCGCCAATGTCTCAAGGTAATGCTCGATTTTTTTTAAATTTTGATGATGTGACACATTCTGTTTACAAAACGGATTCTATAAGACAAATATTGCAAACTTGTCTTTACAAAAGGGACAAGTTTCAAGAGTAAGGAATTTTCATTAAAGAAAACAACATATGTGGTCTATTTTCATTGAATGACATCATTTTGAAATTTCTTTCGCATTACAGGCTGACAACTAATGTAACATTAACTCTGTTTCTTTTTTAATTTCTCATTGATCTAGTGAATTAGAGCCTTCTTCGAATTCCTTTTAAAAAATCCTGATTTTTAATATTCATTGTCCGTTGAGTGTAACACAAAGTTTGTTTGAATACACGATTATTCTTAAATCCTCCTTTCCGTGAAAGATGATGAATACTGCTCATTCATAGGCATATTTCTGACCCGAAGATCCCTTGACAAGATGAAACGATAGGTCTTTTATCAAACAGAGGTGTCGTAAGTACGAAACCTACAATTTAAACTCGATACCGGACAGCTACGTTCAATACGGGGTTGAAGCCACGGACCTCCTAATTACAAGGGCGGAGAATAAAAACCTCTTAGCCACCACATAAAAACGACATACCATTAAACTTACCAAGCACAGTTAAAGGATTTCTCTGCGGCACGACTCCAAAACTATACTGCAACAGACCACGCCCAAGGAAAATTATTGGCGCAATTCCAGTAACCCTTTTTAAAAATTCCTGCAACCGGCGTAATAAAGATCCCTGTGGAGTAGAAACTTGGTCATATATCTCTGTCTCTCCGAACGAAAATACTGGAACAAGGGAGGCACTAGAAGTATGAAAACACACAATAAAATATAAGATAAAACTTCGTTATAAACATTAAAATAATTACGTGCTACATTTAGAAATCTAACTGTAAATTTTAAAATCAATTTAATTCGGTTACAGTATTTTATTTGATTAAAATACAAATTAATATTCGCTCCACGTCATAAACGAATATATCTTGCAAGTGATAAAATGTTATAAATCGTATATTTAAACCGTACTTTTCTAACAAATGCCACCTCAATATTTTCAGTAAGCATTTGTAAAAACCCAAAAATAAACATATTAAAATAGATTATCCAGGGATTGATTAAATTTATGAACAGTTTTGAAGAAGAGATTTTGCAAGAGAACGTGGGCGACATGGTTGTCATGTATACAGAAGATACGCAATTGGAATCATCTTTAAACAGATCAAATGGCATAAAGCTGTACATAAAATTCACCACATGAAGAATGATAAGAGACTCCTTCAATTTTTGGACCTCCAAACTTTCATCAGAAATAACCACTGATTTAAAATTTATGAGTGCAGCATTTCGGCTTTTTTTTTTCCTCGAGAGAGAGAACTGATCATTTGTTACAAAAATAAAGAGCCCTCGATATAAATTGAACACATTATGAAAGTAGGAACGAATACTGACAACAAAAAGGCCAACTGATTAAAATGGTAGATAATGTAAATATAAATACAGTAACAGGATGTAATAAATGAGACATTTCATAATACAATGACTAGAAAAATATTTTTATATGGGTTTAGATTTACCCAGAATTTTGGAATGTAAGAAATGTTTTCAAAGAATTCAATTAATCCGTGCTTCAAAAAATATAGCATTCCGGATGGTATCTTGCTCTTGGTCACCACTTTCCTCACGCTTGCAATGAAAAGCTGTTTGACATTATCTTCAAGATACGTGATAGATTTCTCTTACAAATACCTATACTCTCCACAGAAAATAAAATCAAACAGAATACGAATTTCATTGCGAGAATGACTTATAAATATTTTAGCCCCAAGAATACATATTTACTTATTAGCCAAAGCACTAGAGAACCACCAAAACCAGTGCCATCTGAAAGCGGTGTGTCGAAACATTACAGGATTTCTTTTCTAATATGAACTATTGAAGGGGACTATTTTATGCTTACCGCCAAAATAAAAATGATATTTTTGAGAAACCGCGACGTTCAAATTACATTCTCATAAAATATATGCAAATTTAAACACACCATATTTAACATTAATTATAGTGAATGAATTGTTATTAACGTCCTAAACAAGCTGGTGAGCTTCTAAGACGGGATCTACAGCTTTTTCGTAAAGTGGGCTCCGTACCCCGGCGGAATTTGGACCAATGGCTACGTGGACAGAAAGGGAGCGCTCTAACCTCTCGGATACCCCGAAGTCAAAATTCTATATATATGAAATTTGAATAGAGGAAATGAATTAATTGTACTTACGTAATATCTTGACGAAGATCACGTGCACAATTACACACTTAACACTATAAAGTCACTTAAAATTTTCGGGCTGAGCCATCTTCAGTTGTAGAAAAGTTCATTGAACACACGTGGACAATTGGAGATAGAAAAAGAAAATGGCGGACGTCCACATCAAAAATAATTGATGACGTTCTGCGCGTGCGCAAGCATTGATAGGAAACGGGTTTTGGAAATTGTTTTGGGTTGAAAATTAAGCTGAGGAGGAGGAGGATGGTGGGGGTGAAGTAGTAGTAGTAGTAGGAGGAGGAGGAGGAGGAGGAGGAGGATGGTGATGGTGGTGGTGGTAGTAGTAGTAGGAGGAGGATAATAACAATAAAGAACTGGGACTCAGTAAAGGAAAGTAGAATTCAGCACAGAAAACGCAGCCAGAAAGTGGAACTTAGTTAAGAAAACGCAGTCAAAGGAAGTGGGATATAATATAGAAAACGTACTTAAAAGGGAGTAGGTTGCGGAGTCAATCACAAAAAGTGGGAATCAGTATAGGAACCGCTAAAAAAAAACTGACAAAGAAACGAAACGAATATGCTGGAAGCATAGACTTCATAATAGATAGACTTACCACGCTTCCCCCATTTCTTGCTACGCTAAAACTAATGGGGTTTTGTTCAGAACACGTGATTTTGAATTCATCCGCTACGTAGCTCTAGCACAGACGTCATATTCTACTATGAGGTCTATGCCAGAGCTACCTAGCGGATGAATTCAAAATCACGTGTTCTGAAATAAATCCCATTAGCTCTAGCGCAGCAAGAAACGGGGAAGCGTGCTACGTCTATCTATTATGAGGAAGTTAATGAGCAGGGGTGGAGGAGAAGTGTGGGTGTAGACGTGGAGAGAAGAAAAAAAGATACTCCAGATTTAGACCAGGTTTCAGTTTTGCTCTCAAGCCCTGAATGAACGCTCCTTCACAGACATGACGTGTGGATGTGTTTGTGGTGAGGGATAGGGTATGGATTATAGCTATATATATTTTCAGATCAACCGAACGACTACTACAATAAACATTAAGTTATGGTAGGTACAAAATATCCTCCTCCCTTTCCCTGATAGTGCGAAAATTAAGCAAAATCACAACAAGGATTTTTGCAAAAAGTACGTTTGCTTCAAAAAAAAAATTAAAAAAAAATAAACCACGGTACACCCAAAACAATAACTCTTAGGCAGAGAGAGAAGATTCTATATTTTGTTTATCTTCTATATTATCAACTAACCCGATATTACCAATGATATCATGTTCGAAGAATTTGTCATGTTCGAAGCAACAAAACCTGTGAAATTCACTACTATATGTGATACGAGAAATTTGCAGAAAGCATTTTATTATCTAGCTAAATTTTGTACATGATTTTCTTCTAAACTAAATTCTGCTCTCATCTATGAAAATACAAATTATTTTACCAGGTATTTCTTGTATAAAGGTTTTATTTAAGCAGTAGTTAGTCTACCATTATAATTAGACTTGGTTGGTAGTGCTGCTGCGTTTTGAAGCTCCTCAACTTTTGTAGTATCAGTCCGCAAATTATCATTTTCCAAGTGTATATGAAAACAGAACTGAAAACGATTTTGAATATGGAGTTTCACACTATAACGTAACTAAATTAAGAATCGCGTGTTAAATTGCGTGTGGTCAATATAGCCTTGTAGGGTTATATGGGCTAATGTTCGGTTGGTCCTGTCATTGGATTCTCTAGTTCTCGGTTAATGAATGTGTAGATCAGACTTTGGCCGAACGAGGTTAGTTGCTGGATACTGGAATGAAGTTGCAGTTTTGGTTTTATACAGGTGCACTGTTCCGGCTACTGTCCAGGGACGGAATCGAGTTCTGCCTGGTGAAAATAGTTCGTATTTGCGTTTTCTTTCGCGTTTTACGGAAAGTGATTTTGGTGAAGGTGAAAAGATTGGTTGTAGAATAAGGTAGAATGTGCTTAAGTTTAACCGGACTACTTGATGACCTGATGGGGGTACACTGAACTGTAGCTCTGTTACGATAGTTCTCTAAGATAGCGTTTTATGTTTCTAAATTTTCTCACCGTTTCTGCGATTGCTTTTCCTATACATGTTTTATCTTAAAGTTTTCTTTTTCTCCATTTTCTGCATAGCTTCGATGAGTCCTGGGCTTTGAAGATGCAGAACTGGGATGATGCCGAATTTTATGAAGATTTTTTTATTTTATTTTATTCTAGTAAAGTGAATGTCTACGTTGCATGTGTGTACTGACCGTACTTGTGAAGATATATAATTTAAGGATTAAATTTTTCCTGCATGGTGACCTTGTCGAAGTCTCTTCCCCCCTCCCCCCATTTTTTTTTCTAGTGTTTAAGCCTTCTGTTTTCGCCAATCCTTCTTTTCGTTCTGGCACTTTCTTCATATATGCTTCGGGTGCTAAGACTAGTGCATAAGATGTCTGCGTGCAGTGTTATCTGTTGAAGCAAGGCATCGATGGGCGCTTGGGCAGGTCTGGACGCCTCCAATAAGAAAGAGAAAACACAAATCGCAATTTAGAAACAACTTTGAAAGTTACAATAGAAAAAAAAATGCATAGTTATTCGCTACTCACCCGTTTTGTAACGCTAATTTGACGAAACCCTTACGGTTTCTTAAAATGATCGTATAGTTTCCTGGTCGACAATAAAAGGATTCTGAAGCACCTCCAACAACAATCACTAAAGCAGTTCCACCTTTGTCTTTCTGCAGCAAATAATTTATGCTTTCTTTACTAACAGAACAAAAACCTACAGCAAGAAATTAACAGTTACTATTATTCTCATCTGTTTTCCTTTTACACACAAAATCAAAAACAAGGAGAAAACAAAAAGACGACAGGAACACAACTATAATATTTAACGAATATCATACACAGGACGTAGAGAAACATTATTATACAGAACTGTGATAGCAACAGAGAACTATGTATTCTGATGCTACGTAAGATTACGATAAGTGATACCGATAAATATTCAACAGGTACAGGCGGTCTCAGGGTTAT
The DNA here is from genome assembly GCA_022664845.1 of Lepisma saccharinum. Classification (NCBI taxonomy): domain Eukaryota; kingdom Metazoa; phylum Arthropoda; class Insecta; order Zygentoma; family Lepismatidae; genus Lepisma; species Lepisma saccharinum. The sequence continues at coordinate 14,104 of JAGDQP010032808.1, read as the reverse complement.
ACCAAGGTATACGTGCACCCCGCCCCCCTTCTGTTTGATTATTCAACCAAAGGTCACAGTTGATCAGTAATTTTAACCTTTAACTGCTAAGAAATTACGTATTTAAAACTTTGCACACCGCACTGAATGAGATATTCAAAACTTCAATGTGATCAATTCTTTCGTCAATTGTGCAAACTACATAGCAGAGAAAAACTAAAAACTACGTTGTTTCAGATAAGAAATGAAAAGAATAGAAAAATTTAAACAATGTTAAACCCTAGTGTTTTAATAAAAACTATATTTAAAAGCGCCATGAGACAATCCTATAGAACGTTGCTTCATTTTGTGAATACCATTGCTTGCTTTTCAAAGATAACTATTTGTGTTTTAAAAATAAATTTTATTTCTAAAAAAAAAAATTTAAATATCAGGCTATTAAAGCTCAATTTCGTGTATAATTTACCTCAATGTTAGAAAAATAATAATAATTTATTTAAAAATACATGTTACCATGTTTCATAATAGGGAAGACTGAACGAACTTTCTCCAAACTCTTAGACAATAACTAAAATTAGGTCTAATATGTGCAAAGAACGTCCAAATATTCTTTTAATAATAACTGCTGATCAATTTTAGTCTTACAAACTACGGAGGCTCCTTCTGTAGTTTGTTAAGCTTTAAAATCATTATGCTGTTTACAGAAAAAATACATCCCCTGATGCTACAATAAATTAAGTCTTTATAAGTATAAAACATCTGGTTCGATTATTATGTCCTTTCAACTGTAAGGCTACATGAAATAGGACCTATTTTACGTAGAAACAAAAACACACTCGGGCCTTGTATCCTGTGTAGCCCCTGTTCCAAAATCTTGAAACCGCCTATGTCCATAAGTTACCAATATCAATCAATTACTAATAAACAATAGCTTATAAATACCATATACATAAACACGAAACAGATTTTTTAATTCATTTGGTGGAAAACAAGATACATAAAGGAAGATAAACAGAAGTTTATTTTCTAACATACTCTGATTCATTCCCTTCTTTCAATTATACGATTACTTTACTACATTTAACCATTTAAATCTCAATTCAACGTTCTCAGATATTTAATACTAACGCCTCGAACGAAGACTAAACATTTTAAATCCAGAACGAAAGAACACCACCGCTTAAGAAAACTTATTAAATAAGATTTTTCTGCTCCAGAAATAGGTAGTGGTAACTTAAGGTTATTCTAGGGAATGTAAATTGTGTCACTTTACAGTAAGTGTCAGTAAGAAAAAATGTCACTTTTCTCTTGTGAATTCGCATTATGTGAGTAGTTCAAATCTAAAAATAATGCCATCCAAGGCTTTACCAAATGTTTGGTGTATTGGACGTGTCTGTCATTGTGGTACATTGTGATGTCCGTTAGATGTAAGAAGTAACTAAATATATGTGAACATAATGGTAGATAGCTGGCTGCATGAAGGCTTTAGAAACTATACATGGTGCATATGCATGCTACGTACTAATAAAATGTCGTATCAACTGAATGGGAACTGTTTGGTTATTCTTTATAGTTTGAAACATGGTAACAGTGAACTATATGATATATTACTCAGCGAACGTGAAGTACATTAGTTTGCATGTCACCCAAATTTATACTAGAATCCACGTTAACCCAAGTTGCTAATTTCGACCATAATATAGCAGACGCTAGCACTGAAGCTTAACAGTTGGTTGTATAGTTTTCGTGGGTAATAAGCAAGTGAGTTCAAAATTCGAGATCAGCCACGTCGATTGAGTGTTCTTCGTGTTCTCACGAACAATGTGATAAACTGAAAGACAGTACACAGCGTTTTGTCATACCTATGTATTTCTTCCCACAATTTGCAATTTATTCGTACACTCCCCATTTTCTCTTATTATCTGTGAAATAACTTTTAAACCATGTAAATGATTTTTCTACTGATGTAGGTGCGGAGAAAGCAGGAGTTATGCCCTGTTTATGGAAGACCTCATTTAATTGTGGCATGGCAAGAGGAAAATTTGGCATATTAACGTATTTGATTTTTTTAATTTATTTATTTTCGATTTTGTAATTTGCAAAAATTTGATAAAATATGTCTAACTGCCGGCTTTTACAAACTGATCACTAAATTTGTAAACAACAATAAAAATGTGAAATACTAAATCACGTAGTAATAGTATTTACGTTTCAACTAATGTGTGGCATGTGTAGGAAATGTTATGGGTACAAAGACAAGAGCCGCGATACATCATTTTCTGGCAAACAATCAGAATTTTTGCTAGTAAACAATACATTAACTGGTTAAGTATTGTAGTTAAAAAATTAACATTACACCATGGAAACAACAAAACTTGTCTTACGGGTGACTCTCTAATTACGCAATGACCTTGAAAAGTTAATTCAAGATCGCCGCCAAGAAGGATACAAGAATATACCTTAAAAAGTAGTGATGCACAATAATGCATGCTTTTTGTTATATGCCCTATGTTAGGTTTGCATGAGTTCATAATTACTGCATGTTTTATGTGAACTGTCTAATTCATTTGGAACTGTAAAGACTCTACTTTCAATATCTTATAACCTTAACTACTAACTTACCCTTACCTGTGTGAAGATCTACTAATCTAACCATGCATGAATTACTATTGGGTAAGACTCTCTACATGCAGTGGGTAGGAGGGCAAGACTTGTTCGTCACCTGACCATCAGCTGGTTGTCAGTTGTCAATTACAGGCCTAGTTTACCATCAACAAGACTCGTGTTACGTAATGACAGGCATGTATGTAGGGGGTATATGTATAGATATTTTACTGAAATAACGAGAACGTATTGTGCCTGGAAAATCAGAAGTGTTACTCTTCTTTCAACGAAAATTGAACCGAGATCCCCACGCTATCGGTTATTAGAGCTTAAATACTATTTCAAAAAAACTGTCCAACTTACCCAAGCTGAGAAGCAAATCTCTCAAAACTGGCAACTTGAAATTACTTTCCAGTGTAAGCACGTAGGGTTTAACGCCCGGAAAGAGTCCACTGAAATTCAACGCATCTGTAGCAAAACTTCCAAAAGCCCCAGCACACAGAATGCCGTGTGGATACGTGCAAAACAAGTAGTTCCTTTCGGGATCCAAATCTACTGTTTTGACAAGTTTAATAGGGAAATAATCTCGAAAATACTTCCACCATGTCCAGTTTCTTGTCCATTCAATTCTAAAAGGAAAGAGCAAAGCATTTTTAAAACATATAACGCATTATTTCATGTTCACAAGATACGTTGATGTTAACCCGAATAAATCATACAAAATATTTTCTCAAGTAATAATTCCTTTTTCGAGTCAAATGCATAATTACTTTATAGAATTCTTAAAAAGAAAAAAAAATAGAGAGCCTACCAGAAGACTTTATTCAATTGAATGTTGGGTCAACAGTGCAAAATGCTGCTTTATGGAGTCCGCTATTACATTAGTCAAGTAACTCACCAGTTGTTCTGACGATGCTGAATCAACACAGAAAATTCAGCCTACGTGTACATAGGCCTACTTGAGCTTTGGTCTTGGCTCAGTTCTACTTTAACCTTGCTATGACATCTACTGGTCTTAAATCACTTTAGTCTTAATAGACAAAATTCTTTCTTCATCTTAATAGTGCCTGATGAAGGTTGATTAAATCACTTGAAATATTGTGCATTACAGTCATATCATTTATATATTTTTAGGGGGAAAAAATCTTGTATTTTTCTAGCTGGATGTTAATGTACTTTTTGGAGTACGTAAAGGCAGAGTATTCCAGTTCAGTTCTTCATAATGGTATTTCTGAAACAAGTAAACAATGCATCTATTTTCAAGAACGAACGAAGTATCTGTTTTCCGCTTACATCAGGTTGTTACTGGTAAATGCGTTATAATAGTCTTGAAGTTAACTGCAGTTAATTTGAGGAATTGAAGTTCATGTTAAAGTAAAATACACTTGGACGAAAAAGTAAGAGAACTTTCAAATTGATATTTGACAATAACTACCTCTCGATCATTTTCAATAAAAGACATTTCTAACCAGTGTTTACATTCTGAGACTCAACATTATGACGTTAAGGACAAATATTACACACCATTAAGTTCCTATCAAAGAAAATTAATTTACAACAATAACATAAGTGTTCTGTAACAATGAAAAATTGTTGCGTGGAAGCGATCTTTTGCAATAAAAGCAATAGAATTTTGCAGTTGGTACAAAAAAAAATGTAATATATATACACGACGTTAAAGTCATGAAAACTAAACGCAATACATTAATTGTGTGCTGAAGAATGTTATCACGTTTCGTTTAGAAGCTTGCGTGTTGAAGAAAAAAGATCGAAATGAGCACGAATAAAACAACTTTCCGCATGAGTAAAGACGATACACGTATTCTCCTTCATTGATAAACTCTCGTAGTTCTTCCTGATTTTTATGCAATTACATATTTTTTAAGAAAATCGTTCGGCATACGGAATCTATTTGAGATATGGACCTGGCGTCAATCAATTACTGTCACCTCCAGAAAAGTCGTCTCATTCATGCTCATTTCGACCATCTTTACTTGAAAGAATTTCTGGAAACCTCCTATATCATTTGGGGAATCCTTTGCGTACTCATTACGCAATTTCTTAATATACATATTTGGATTGAGTAGCTTTGAAGTCTTTGATGACTAGCAAGCCGCACCGAATCTATCATTAGTGGTACTGAAAATCTGAAACTCGAAAGTTCATTTTCACACGTTTTCCGCATACATAGCTTGGAAAAGCAGCGGAATTTCCACCCCCGTGACCCAAGACTTGTTTTTATTTCTTTATGTACTATCATCCCTCCAAGTTTATCGGTGCACATATTCCATATGACTTAAATTCAAACTTCGTGTTCTATTCCTAAAGTGAAATTGTAGCCAAACGTCAGGAAACGTGTACATAATTATTCAGTGTTCACAGAAAGTTCACGGGGTATACAAAGCACACACTAAGTAATACATAAAATATAAGCTAGTCCTTCGCGTTCAATATGTCTTATTTTTAAATTACAAATAAGCACTTACCTTCTGCCCCCTCGGTTACAGGTTTCTCTATCATACCACACCCACAAGACGTATAATAATGGGAAAAAGTGGATAGCAATAAGATGCGATGGAATGTACAGAGTTGTGTAGATTAACATATACAGAAAAAGTCCAATAGCAAAGAAACCCAAACCAACAAATGTTAAAATCCAACCACAAGCTGCAAGGGTTTGTAGTCTTCTTTCCATTGGAATGTTTAACGGTGCAAATTCGATTGAAAGGAACTTCATTTTGTACTCCTGAAAGAAAAGTTCAATAAGTTTAGAATCTAAACTTAAGACAGAGTCCTACAGGTTTTGAGCAAAAAGATTCCCTGACTACAGGAAATTTCTATGGAATCGGCCTCCTCCTTCCCCTACAGCCGACCGTTCCTCATCAACGTTGTAATTCTCCTTTGATATGATGATAGATTACTATTGTTACATATTCCATATTAATTATATTTTGATTAAAATAAGGACGGCAACAAATATCACAATACCATAACAATGCAACAAATAATAAATTGTGATAATCGTGTTCAGTATTTTGACAGTTTTCATCAGCACAATTGTTTTCAATATCGTGAAGCTTTTTTCTTCTTCAGCCCTTTGATTTCTTTATCAATTCCACACTGCTTTTCCACATTCTCTTGACGTATACGTTTACTTTCTTCTGTTCTTGTTCATTTCTGTCTACCTTTCTGGTCCAGATATTCTTGACAGCGTCTCCGTGCATTTGAAACATAACCCAGCATCTGCCTTAAGATCTCGACATTCTGGACTCCACCTACTTGTAGGATAATGTCATGTACCCTCACTTTTCATTACATCTGATTTCACACAGCGTATCACAAGATCTCTCAGAACATGATGAATACCGTCAAGAAGATAAGGAGCCATTGGCTTTGGAGTTTGGAACTTTTGGAGAAAAGGCTGGCACTCTTCGGAAAGCAGCTTACACTTTACAAATGGATCATGGACAGCCTTTTTCAATGATGTAACTGTTTTAAATTTTGGTAGCTTTGCTTTATTTAGGAATTTCACCACATGGTCCCAAATTTGCAGTGCTCTTAGCCACCTCACACCACAAAATTTGAGTTAAAACAAAGAACACTCTGTCACTTCAACGAATAATCCTCTACGGGCTAGTGAGTCATTGAACAGTTACCAGAGGGATCGCAATATGCTAGATATCTCCCAGCCAACAGAATCAATACCAGTCTTCACTGCACCATGCACAATGTGTAAACCACATGTACCTAGGTTGACCAATCTACAGTGCCCATCACTGTTCACAGAGCTAATATGATCCTGAGAACTGGAAGTAAATTTTAAATTAACATTAGGGCCATCCATGGACACTTGTATAAGGTTCAAAAGCGGCAGAGAGGAAACACCTTCAAGGAAAACCCATAACAAGTCATTGGCTGTGCTTTTGTTAAGGAAGCCGCTATTCAAATAACGTGTCATGAACTTTCTCCAGTTTATTGTCCCAAAACCTTACTATCACGTAATGAACTATATATGAGCCTTATCTGGTCCTAGGGAAAACGCATGGGCTGTCTGTAAACATTAACTTAAATACTGTTCTCAAATCCTGGCAGGAGTTGAAAGACCACTTCTTGTGCACAGTTTGAAGAGTCCACATAATCTCTGCTTTTAGCACCTCATCTTTGTGGATGAAACTCTCCAAACTGCTCTTCTGAATTCCAGCAGGTCTTGAATTATCAACAGTAGGCACTCTTGGTCTTGATGTAACACATTTATTCACGGACGCAGTCTCAGGAAGAGTTCCTGATGAAGATGATGAAGTTGGAACTTCACAAGAGGTTAATGCTGAACTTTTTTTCACAAATAGGGTCATTGAATGCTGTTGCGGATCCTATTAAGGAAGGATTGGGTGGGATCTTCCTCGAGGGGACGGTAAAAGGTAGGATCGGAAAGTTGTTTGAGACCTTCGGATTGGTAGTCACGAGTAATTCATAATTACCGTGGTGGATCCCTTGTCAGGAGGGCGGATAAAGATGGTCGGATCAGAACGAAGATTGGAGATAGCTCTTCATTCTGCACTGGTGAGGTTGTGATGAGATTGGAGCGTGTCAGTGAAGTCAGGGTTAGCAATTTGTTTGGAGAGGCAGGAAATGTACAGTTCAAACGGGTGGTTTGGAGGGAGAGGGTCTTTACTAGAGGGAGGAAGGAATTTGTGAAGGCTGGGATGAGTTTCGCTGTCAGAGGTTCTGGCCTGAGAGGTGTCGGGATGAGTGGATCAGTGGTTACGGGCAAAAGTGAGGAAATCATTAAGTAGATTGGCTTGTTCAATATGGCGGGAAGGAGAGAAGGAAAGGCCGTACGAAAGAACCTTGTGTTCGGTATCTGAAAGTATGCAGAAAGAAAGGTTGAGAACTGGCTGTGAGCATTTAGGATTTTTGGGTTGGCTTAAGGTGGTGAGTTCACTTGTGCGGTTACTTTTGAATCTCTGAGGGGCAGAGGTTAGGATGCTCCGCCAATTGTTGAGAGAGGTTGGATAAGGTCGACTAATTAAAGGAGGAGTCAATTCGAGTAGAGGGAGAGAAGTGGAGGATGAAGAGAGGGGCAAAGGAAGGGAGGAGCCTTGAAAGAGGGCAGAAAGACAAAGTCGAGAAAGTTTGGAAAGGTGTTTGGATATCAGGTTGAGCAAGAGACGGGAAGCATCAGTTAGGGTTTGGTATATGTTGGAGATAGTAAGCAAAGCAGGATTTTGATGAGGGATTGAAGTTCTATGGAGAGTTCTAAGGCTTGGTGAAACTGTAAAGAGAGTGCTAGGGTGGTCTGTTTAACAGAGATGCTTCTGCAGAAGGTGGAGAAGAGGGCTGTATACACACACACATACTCATACTCATTATATATATATATGCAGTAGTACTATACAAAAAAAAAAAATGTTGTTTCTATGGTCTGACAAGTTCAACTGAAGCCCCATCAAATCTGCAAACAACAGAGCTCTCATTCATTTGCCCTGACGTTGTTGTTTTGAGCACCAATCACCCTGTATCGTTGCCACACTTACGAATTCCTCATTTCGGCTTTCGCTATCAGCGAAGAAATTTCCATAACATTAACAAACTAGCTGCAAGTAGCGATACCGAAGAATTTCCTATAGTAGATTTAGAGAACAATGAGCTGCATTTCTCTTCACCTCACGCGCTGTCTCGCTCTTTCTCCTCTTGTTACCCTACTTGTATTACGAGAAGCATGTAACTACACTAGCGACACCACCAGGTTTTACTTTGTGTTGTTGGGGTATTGTACTTGTTCACTGAATTTAATTAAAACAGGCGGACAAGGCTATTACACTTAACATTTTGGTAAAAGCACACAGTTTCAATGTTCTAACACCACCTTCCTCAGACAAAACACTAATCAACACTTAACAGTTCATAAAAAGCAACAGAAAGCCGAGAAACCATTCACGTCCCAGAATTCATTCTTTCCAAAACAAAACAAATTTTAACCAATCACAGCCCTTCGCTCACAGACCACAACCCCTAGTCAACTAGAAGCTATAACGAACTTGTAACAGCAAACTACATAAGAAAATTGAATCGAGCCCCAAAAATAGTTCAGATAAATAAATGAGTAATAAATAAATAATAAAAAGGAAACTTACAAAAATTCATCGCTCTCATTTCCCTAATTCTCTTCTATTCTTTCTACTTTCTAACCAAGATCCTTTCCTCTAGTATCTCCACCCCTTCCCAGCCTATATCATGCAACTCTACCTGCACATGCTTGTAAATAGCATTTCTGTAAGCATCTCCAGTAATTTCTTTTCATCTCTCCTCTCAAGTCGGGAAGCGGGTCTTAAGAAAAAAGAAGAAAAGTGTTCTAAAGGGAGAAGAATAAAGAGGAGTGGTATGCAGTGTTTCGTGTAAGAATTGTGAGGCAGTGTATATAGGAGAGACGAAAAAGAAATTACAGGAGAAGCTTAAACAACACAAAGGTAACGTCAGGCTAAAAAAGGGACAGGTACGCTATTTACAAACATGTACAGGAAGAGGCGCATGATATAGACTGGGAAGGGGCGGAAAGAATGTCGGTTAGGAAGTGGAGAAAAGCGGGAAGAATTAGGGAAACGGGAGATAAAGCGATGAACTGGAATGGTGGGTTGAGTATGAATGAGGAATACGAAGACATTCTGGGAAGAGAAAAATGGAGAAACTATTCCAGAAAATAAGGACTGTTCTGTACCCTCGACCTCTTTTTTTTTAAGTTCCATTTTTATTATTTGTTATTAGTAGTTAATTTATCCAAAAATTTTGTGGCTCGATTTAGTTTCCTTGTTATGTAGTTTATTGTTACAAGTTTGTTCTAGCTTCTAGTTGACTAGGGGGTGTGGCCTGTGAGCGAAAGACTGTGATTGGTGGAAGACGTAGAAAGGATTTCTCGGCCGTCTCTTGTTTTTTATGAACTGTTACGTGTTGATTAGTGTTTTGTCTGAGGAAGATGTTGTTAAAGCACTGAAAATGTAACGCTTGCTGCGTGGTTTTACAATAATGTTAACTGTAATAGCCTTGTCAGTCTGTTTTAATTATATTAAGTATGGATAGAAAGAAGACCTCAATATAATTATATCCACATTGTTCACAGAATTTTGTTGCCAACTTCTTGCAGATTATTTTACCACACAACCTACCCATAAGCAAGTGCTACAGAAATATATATCACATGGGAATTAGTAGTCCTTCACTAAAATTATAATCTTCAAACTTTACCAAAAATTCCATTTTAAAGCTGTATTTCAACAGAAATAATACTTCTGACTCAACCGATCATAGAACTTAACATAGCACAAGATCAGATTAGAAGGTTTGCAAATATACCATGACGGTCTCTCTAGCTCAGTACGAAAACAGTTGTGTTCAGTTTTAAAGTAGGGCCAAAATTGCGACTTTTTGACCAAGGCTGTGAAGTCGGAAGCAATTATTGCCTTACTGGAGTCGAGTCGCCAAAATACCGGCTCCTACTAAATGGAAATTGTAGCAAAATTCGTTAAAAATTAAAATTTCCCGTAAGATTATGCCTTAGTAGGAGTTCTCGTTGGGTTCTGAGTTAATCCTTGCTTAAAAGCATATGCACCTATCTATGAAGAAGAGTATCATTGTTGACTTATTGTGGATAATAAAAATGCAATTGTATATTTCCAATTTTAAAAATGCTGTGTCGATTAAATCAACTTTTCTTATCATTTCAAGTTATATTAAGCCCTATCAAAACATTACCTTCTTTCATATTTTCAGCTTAATTATTTACCTACTGGCATAAACTTTTGAACCTTAGTTTCTTTAAAAATTATGAACTTGAATTTTACTTTTAAGGCCTTTAGGTAATGTATGATGATGGAAGATTTGGTAGAATGAAGAAAGTGGAAAGAAACGGGAGAACAACAAAAAAGTCAAGCACGTAGCGTTTGACCACCACAAAGCTCAGATGGAACGAGCCGGGATCGAACCGAAGACCACATGCAAAAAAAGTGAGCGCTCTACCACTGTGTGGCCTTTAAAATTGTGAATGGTAATATCTGCACAAATGACATTTTCTCATTGTTTAAGTCACATGTTCCGAGAGCTAATAACAGGTGCAACGATTACTTTCACATCAAAACTCAACGGTTATCTTTAGAAAAGAAATCATTTTTAATCAGACTTTGTCGCTCACTGACTAACCTTCCTGACTTTTACTTTCATTAAACCTTTATGATATTGAGCTAAAGCGAGTTTTAATTTATATTACCGGTATAACAATTGTGCAGCTCCAGCGTTGCACAATCCTGCGTTGATAATTAAACTATTTCTAGGTCCTATGTTTAGTTATATCTTCCACTATCTTGTAAGCTAATACGAAATTTCAAATAACAACCTTAATATCTGCTAAGCAAGGTTCTTAAAATATCCTGATGATTCTCCTTGACAGTGATTAAATGCCTTGTACGTTGCCTCTATCAATTAACGTACGACAAATATATTACCAATTTTATAGGGGCCGGAGCTTCTATTTTCGAGATCTGAACAATTCATGAGTGCCTGGCGTCATCGGTTCAAACCCTGCTCGTGCTATGTGGGCTTTGTGGAGAACAAACACCGTGTTCGTGGGTTTTCTCAGGATTATCCCGTTTCCTCCCAATCTCTTCATTCCATCAATCATCCAATTATCATCCATCCGGCCTGAACCAAAGGCCTAAAGGCCTTAAAATTAAAATCAAGCAACGCATGATTGCCTATATTTCAGGAAAATTCTTAATACTACTTTAGCTTACGTCCGGCGTGATTTTTCCGAACGAAATAAGGTTGATGAATCAGAATCATGGTAATGTTACGTCATAGTGACTTGTATATTTACATATCGGCCTTGATATTTTGCTACAAAAATCATGGACAGTATGTCAAATGAGCGTTAGGGAACGACGACGGGTTAGAAAAAGCCAAGTTCGATGGGGCACTTGGAGGTTAGGTAAGTCAGGTTCGGTGGTTTTTTTTTTATTGCACAGGCTACTTTACAGACATTGTTTCCACGTGCACTCTCGGTTGCCCCTTTTTTAGGTTTAAAGTTGCATGAGGAAATTTAATAAAAGTAGTGATGAAGGGAACTTGGAGGTTAGGTAAGTCAGGTTCGGTGCATTTTTTTAATGTACACGCATCTTGCACACATGCCATCTACGTGCGTTCTTGGTTCGCGCTGATTTAGCGATTTTCAAGTTCCATTTAGCGCGTTCTAGCGACATTATGTTGCTGCTGTGGCGCTTTTCTCAGCTTAGTTGCTGGCAACAATGGTATGACGTGACATCAGGACTGGCGTTAGTGTGGTAGTTCATATGACATGAGTTACATGGTTTCTGTGCCTGGTGTCTTGATGTCAAATGACCTTTGTTATGAATGCAGGCCTATGTGCGAACGGTGATGCCGACGGAAAAGTTTTGGATTAGTTAATGCGGCAATGGGTATTACCAAGTGGTAAAATATGTAATTACTCCGGAGGAGAATCTGTTTTTGGTACAGAAAAACTAGCAGATAAGGTTATTTTTTCCTATGCTACGTTTTAAAATCATGTGAAGTTCTGTGATGGGGCACTCGGAACTCCTCAAAATGCTATGTATTTGGTTTCCATAGCCGTGAAAAAGCCTAAAATGCGCGCAAAAATGAAAAAAAAAAAATTGCTAAAGTAGAATTTGTCATATTATTGTAACATAACAACTTCGACTTTAGGAAGTTTCATTTCCATATTGCACTCATTTTAGTGTCTTTCATGGCTACGGAAAGGAAAAACATAGCATTCTGAGGAGTTCAGAGTGCTCTATGCCAGAACGAGCTCTTGTAAAGAATCACCCAATGGTTAAGTTGAAATGCATCTTTAGTATTTAAATTTCAGTGGGTTAACTATAGTAGTGACGCACCAATTATTAGAAATTTACAGGAGGAATTGAGAGAAATGTGTGATGTTTGAGAGTAGTAGGGAGGTAAATATCGATGTTGGTAACATTTGAAGTGAATAATGATATAGTTTTAGTGTGTTCTGAAGATGTTTTAGGACGCACTGCATGTTGTGGCGGAAGGAACTATTTTGCGTAGAGTTACAGTTGTTGTCATGTGGAAGGCGGTAAGGCAGTGTTGTAATGGTGTGTCTTTGTGATAATTATGACATTTCTTGCGTTATTGTTATTGAATCGTATGGAAATGACGAGGGAAAGTGCATTTTGAAGTTTATTTAGCAGAGTATTTATGAAAGGAAAAGGTCCCGAAACTATTGTACACGACTTTCTAATGGAAATTGGGAGATTTAACACGCCTGTCTCTTGAAGGTAAGTGTGAATATGTGTCAAAATATATGTTGTAAAGATACATGATCGCACCTAACTTTACCTAACCTCCACGTTCATATGTTCAGTAATTTAAGATAATTTACGAAAAAGGAAAATAAGGAATTATTAATAATAAATGTGAACATATAAAAATACATTTTGTAATGATACATGACCGCACCTAACCTCCACGTTCATATGGTCACTAATCTAAGATAATCTACAAAAAGTGCAAGAAAACAATTGCGTAAACCGCTCGCCTCCCATGAACACGTAATGTGTGTGTTTTAAGTGATTTTAAAATTGGTGCGTCACTACTATAGTAATGTCATTTCAGTTTTCGAATTTATACATACTCTCCAAGTCCTTTCTCTCTGGTAATAACTAATAAGCTACTTATTATCTGTGCCAGCTCTCAGTTCTATCACAAGGAACACAAATACTTGTTTGCAAGTGGTAACAAAATTAATAAAGAAAACTCTACATACCTCACTATTATTATATACTGTACTTAGTGGATAAGAAATCTTGAACTGTATCTTCTTGCATCAGTGCTCCTAATGCATTAAAACATTCGGATGAATAATAAATACTGTTCACGAAAATCTTCAGTTCCGCATCATATGACCTTTGTTACTTTGATATGGTCTTATCAGTGTGACTGCTTCTAGTATGAGTAATGTCCTGCATAACCTTGGTAATCTTTGAACTATTGTCAACAATTACCTTTAACTGACTAAATGTTTATTCACGACAATGTGATTGCAACAAATACGTCTGAACTCTGAACTGAACTAAGAACTTACCGAAAGATTCTAGTTGCAGGATACGATAGGACCCTTTGCATTTATTTTGAAACGCTTACGCTTACATTTCTAGAAGATGCAAAAGTAGAGTTGTAATTTGAAAAAAAAATATTCATATGTCATCATTCATTGCTACAATTTTATGGCCCAAAAGGTCAAGGTTACTATGCAAAAGATCCCCTCCGTTCTACATCGTGATTTGTTTACTATAGTATCAGCTGTGAAAAAAATGGGAAAAATAACGACAGTTATTTTGTAACAATTGTTTTTGGATAAACTGTTATAATTATTATAATTATTACTTTTCAAAATAAACTGATATTGTAACAGTTTAGGTAAAAAGCTCAATATCTTGGCAGCGAAGTCAATATTCTTGTTTATAATTGCGATAAGAAA
>JAGDQP010032807.1:1263-15429 GCA_022664845.1 Lepisma saccharinum | reverse complement strand
TGAAACTTCAATACAGCTATGTGTATTCCAACTTTAATACAATCATGTAACGAAATGTAATACGTGTGAATCTGACTACTTACATGATGCAAATGTCAACTGCTTATGCATGTATCAGTTTACTTTTCCAAATGCGTGCAAATTCGTGACGATAGATTATGTTGCAGAGGCTTCCTGTTCGGTTTCAAAAGTTCCAAGTTTGCATTCATATAATGCAAACAAAATTGATTAATCACAAGCATACCGAATTTTCCTGGAAGAGGATAACCAACATTCATAATCTTGTAACCCCTTTCTCTAATTTATTACCCTTGCATCATCTCAACATAATTTATTTTCCAATTTATAATTTAAAATGTTTACCAGTAGACATAGTCTTATTTGTCACCGTAAGAGGTAGGACGGAAAATGTATTACCAAGCATACTCGCATCTATTAGAATACTGGACGCAAATACACCGGTTCTCTCTCTCTCTCAACGAGGAAATGGGTAAGTGAGGTACCAGAAAAAAAATACCCAGTATGGGTATTATGAGAGTACCGCCCCCCCCCCCCCCCTACAAATAACGCCCTGCAAGTACTATAAACAACTACGATCTACTTGCATTATTTCATAATTAATGAAAGAGAAACTACAATGTGACAAAACCAGGCGTAAATCTATTTTATACGTAGTGTGTAATGATTTATACAAAAAAGGAAAACAAAAGCAGAATTTAAACTATTTTCAGCTACTGAGTTCCTTTCTTCCTGAATAAAATACTTTATAAATAATTCATACGAGAAACGAAAAATCCGAGATTCTGGACCAGCTTTAGTACTTAATCATGTATTCACCAAGTGACACGTGGATTGAAAATACAGTTTCACAATAGCATTAAATACATAATACGAGATAAAGGTTCGAATTGACTTGCATAATTTTAAAAATTAGCAATACGTTCTGTATTTCCATTGTAAAAGATTTGACAGTTCATCCGTTTCAATATATTCCTTTTCATATCTTCACGAAGGATCGAAGAAAAACAATTCGAACGAGTCACGTCAAGCACTTGAAACCTAAGATCATCAGGTTTTCATCTGCAAACGACATCCGTTTGCACTGAAGTGAAGAATGAACGGAGGCAAACGGAAAAAGTGCTTCATGCATTATGCATGCTGGGCTGAAGGGACTCAACCGTGCCTTCCATCTTTCTTCCTTCCGCCTGTCCTAATACCTGCCGCTCGACTGGAAAACCTGCTCCTATGAATGGGCACGAGAAGCCAACGAAACCATCTTACATCTTTCATCTGCCCTTACAGGTGAACGGGGTGGAACCACAAAAGAAAGAATAAAACAAGAAACAAAGAAATCTTAGCTGTCTGCCAGCATTCTTTGAAGATATTTGTTTCTTTCTGTAGTGGTTGTAAAGGCACGTTCTCGAAATGAAAAAAGCGAAACTCATAATCCGTGAATGTAGGTTAACTATTCTTTTTTTCGTAGTTTGGCTGCTACGTAGTGCTTGGTATCAATTAAATTCACGCTAGGTAGTAGAATTAATCTACTACTTCATTCACCGATCAACAGAAGAAACTGATTGCACTAAAATTTTGTGTGTGTGTTTTGAATCACAGTTCACAGCAACTATACATGGAATCTAGAACAAGAAAAATAAATATGATCAACGAATTATACGACACTGAACTATGTTACCGCCTAACATTTTAATGTAGCAAGAATGACTTACAATATTCATGTCTCAGCACGAAAATACTAAGATGCCGTACCGACAAATTTTTAAATCAGCTAAACTTGTACACCTGCTCCAAGCAGAATAGTTTAATAATTTTATTCTGTATATGCCATGTTAATAACAATGGACTTCGACCCGTCTCGACGAAACGAGTGCAATGCAGTTAAAACCTATAAACATCCGCGCCCCAGGTGGGATTCGAATTCGAAACCTTGTACACGGTACACCGCGTTAAGTACCTCGTTCGATTAGTTTTAGTGACCTGACGAGTTAAATTTAGTTGTTGGGGAGGATACTTCTTTCTCAAGAAAAGCAACTCCGTGCACTTCTCGCCTCTCAGAGATCTTCACACAAGAAATACAATAAGAGAAAGCGACAAGGACAACAGAATAGTTTAGCACAGCATCATGCTGTAATTCGGATGATCTATACTTACTGTGTTACGCTAAAGCATGGGATCAAATTATGCACTTATCAGAATCTACGCGTTTTGGAGTTACATATTTTGACTAGATTTAGTTTGTCAAGTGTATCACTTTTTCAATTCGAACTGTGCTGAATTCGTAATGTAAACAAAATAAGACATTGGTTGTTAATGAAATCTCTGCAGTGCTAGACAATTAAATTCACGCATCACTTATATATATAGCAAGGACGTTTGGCAACGCACTGCAACAATGGTCGACCAAGCTCACGCTTGACCCACTTGTCCCCGCCCGCCATTCGGGCCGTGTGACTTAGCGCCTCGCGGTTTAGTGCTGAAAATATTTTGTATTTCTTTCCACGAATTTTACATATACTAACAAAAACTTGCTTTTTCAATACGTCAGACATGTCCTGGTGTTCAAATATGTGAATTAAAATACTATAAAATTAAAACTTAACATGTTGCTTAATCACCGGAGAACCACGGCTCACTTGCCGGGCGGCGATAGGTGAATCAAGCGCGAACTCGAGCCGACAAACGCTGCGTTGCGTTGCCAAACGTCCTCCCTGTACTATTGAATGAGTTAAATTCTCTGATTTCAAAGACTGATCTCTGATTAAAAATTCTCAAACGTGACATACTGTACTTTATTTTTCACAGTGGATATAAAGTAATTAATTGATTTTAAGATTTACGTTTGCGTTTAAAGTTGACTACCTGATTTGCCCGCCCGTTGTGCGGAGTGAATAAAATATGTTGGCAACAGTCAGCTTTGTTAGGGGTGTGTTACCTAAGATAGCCGTTGTTAAAACCTGAGATAGTCATGCCAAATTTCACCACTTGAAGGTAGTCAACCCGCCGAACAACATTGTAGTGTGGGTTGCCGCGTGCTCTGCTTTAAAATTTTTCATCATTTACTACCGCCATTGGAATTCAATGGAGATGGTAGATTATTTCTGAAGATAATTTTCGAATCAAAGTGATATGACAACTTCCCAGTCCGATCCTGTGTCTGATCATGTGCAAAAAATAATTCCAATCGGTCAAGTACGTTTTGCGTGATCCTCACGCCTACATAGTCACTTTCAATTTTATAGAGAGATTAGATATGGCATTGTATTTATCACTTTAGAATTGTTGCTACAAAAATCTTGATTTCCACATCCGATTCAGAGAAATTTATTCATAAAAATAGGGATGAACGACATTACCTAATACCCATGTATTCGTATTGAATATTGATTAAATTGCATTGTTGTTTTTAATAGGCCCCTCACTCGTGCATTATCATCATCAGTACCGCACCCGTCAATAATGTGAGTACTGACGCTTCCATATAATATAGTGCATATAATATGGGTCATTATCCTATAATTACTAGTCCTTATATGACTCATTCAAAAGTACAGACATTATTGAACGTATAAAGGAAATTGGAGGGACGTATTGCTATCTTCTACTATTCTTGATTTTTTTCTGGTAATCACTTTACAGGCTATATGTGGAGTTTATTTCCTACTATGCTGGATGAATTAGATGTTGAATACAAGGGCCGAACGCGACAGGGAATCTTTCAGCTTCGAAGTTTTAAACTAACACCAAAAGTCTATGAGATGCTGTGAACGAAAGGACAAATAACAATAACTAGGCCTACGCAAGACTTAATCAAAGACGTGTGAAAAATTACCAACTGAACGTGTATCTGAGATTGATAAATGTGCTTAACAATGTCTGAAGCTCTGAAAACAAAACTTGGAGAATGTTTAATTACACGAAAATTAGATGTGATGAAAAGCGAGAACAAAAGCCATACTCCATTTAATTTACCTCTCAATGTAAACGTTCAATTAACTGGAGGAGTGATCGTGCTAACAGGAAAACGTTAAGGAAAGCAACGGAACAATCTGACTCTCGAGGCATACCGACACTATTCAAGAAAACCACGTAACAGCTGAGAGTTCTTGAACGCTAAAGTAACAAATAGCCGCTATAACACTTTCTCGCTTCAGTGCAACCCACACTTTCCGAGAAAATCGTCTACTTTTTTCCTCTTTGTTTTCTTCAACCGGCGAAGGAAAATGGAAAGGCGGATCCGCGAACGGACATTGAGTTCCTGTTCCAAGTTATATACAAGCTCCGAAAATTAGGACCAGTCATTTGTTACTATTCTGGGAGAGGTAAAATCTCTCGCTCTCTTGTTCTGTTCGCCACACACGGATCGATATCAAGCGATGCTGGATATTCATCCACTCCTCTTCCCTTCCCTAGTTCAACCTCCAACGTTCTGAAACCATCAGAGAACTCAGAACAGGTCTTCAACTCAGATGAATCGATTTTAATAACTCCACAACGACAGCGATGATCAGCAAGCCACTACCACTAATATCGCGGCAAAACCGTTAGAACGACGACCGGAATTATATTACGGGAATGGAATACCAAGGTCCTTCGCCAGAAACACCCTCACAGCCAGTAACAATTTCAAAAAATGTGACTGTTGAGATTACAAATGATCTTGGCATTCTATTAGAAGTATTAAATTTCAACGACTTTTTCAATATTTATACCAAGTGCTAATCTGAAACACAAACAACAGAGCATTATGCTGCCACGGGAAATAATGATGTTATTTCATAGAAAATAACGCCAGAAGTAGAGCAGTCTTTCCTCTTTACACTATTTACTTAAAATTACTATTATTATTATTATTATTATTGTCATGTGGCTTGCTACTCAAACACGTCTTGTTTCAAATTTTGAATCCTATTATTATTAATTTTAGTTCAACTGGTTCAACTAGTGATGTGTAATAAGCACAATACGGATAGGTAATGTCATAGTTTCAAGATTCGTAACGGATTGAAACAAGGCGATGCCTTATCAGACTACTGTTTAACTTTCAGTTAGAATATGCGATTTTAAAAATTAAAAGGCACAAAAAGGGACTATCATTGAATGGTTTGAATCAATTGTTTGTATACGCGGATGATGTGGATTTAATAGGGGACAATATAGATGCACTACAAAGCAACACCGATGTCCTACTACAAGCGTGCGATGAGATAGTTTTACAGGTAAACATAGATACAAAATACATAACAAGCCGAAGCACAGGGAATGAAGGAATTAAAAACATAAGAATTAAGGATGACGTCATAGAGAAAGTAAACAAATTTAAATACTTGGGAGCATACGTAACAAGCAAAAATGAGGTCACGGAAGAAATAAAAATTCGCTTAGTATCGGGGAACGCATGTTTCTATTCAGTCCAAAAACTTTTAACATCGCCATTACTATCAAGGAAATTGAAATTGAAAATATACAGAACGGTTATTCTTCCGGTAATACTGTATGTTTGCGAAAGTTGGAGTACAACCCTTGCAGATGAACATAAATTACGTGTGTTTGAAAATAATGTTTTGAGAAAGATATACAGGCTGAAACGGGACGAGATGACTGGATAATGGAGGAGACTAAATAATGAACTCCACGGACTGTACGATTCACCAGATGTTGTAAAGATAATAAAATCGCGACGACTAAGGTGGGCAGGCCATGTAGCTCGGATGGGGGGAAAACGAAGATTATATTCTATCCTGGTTGGAAGGCCGGATGGAAGGAGACTATTGGGAAGACCGAGGCGTCGTTGGGAGGACAATATTAGAAGAGATCTTCGAGAAGTAGGTGTTTGTGATGAAAACTGGCTTAATGTTGCCCAGGATAGAATACAATGGCGAAGGTTTGTTACTGCGGCGATGAACTTGCGAGTTCCATAAGCCATAGAGTTAGTTGGTTTAGTTAGTTAATTAGCTTTTTTTAGTATATTTTATTAATTCAAGTGTATTTTCTGCGTTTTTCACATATTACTTCCTTACCTGTATTTTTCCTTATTACATGTATCTTTTTTGTACTCAATAATTAAATATAATTTGTAATCTAACATGTATTGACCAATAGCTACCTTGGCCTTCCAGTTGTTTAAAGCACTCAAATAAATAAAATTTAAATTGAAAAACAATATTATCATTAAAGGTACTTTTTTTTTTTTTTAAAAAAAAAAAAAAATTTAATGGAATTCGGACTTCGATATTCTGCACATGATTTGTACGAAGCAGATACGTTTTTCATACCAATTTCATTTCCGTACGAAATTTGAAAAAGCACGAAAACCAAAAGAAATAAGTGAAAATCAACCTAGGGCGTACGCCAGGACTAATGATAGTATATAATAGTTTGTGACTCTCAATCTGGTTCGTTTTGTCTTATACGATACTGAAAATAATATTAGTACTGTGTTTATGTATTGATAAATATTTATACAAAGCCGATATTTACTCAAACCTTACCATTAAGAAAGGTCAAGAACTCACTGGTTTCTTTCAAAGTTATTACTGTGCCTCCTACAGACATTAGATTTTTTTGTCCTCCGAAATAAGCAATATGCCTATTTTCGTGTGTAGGCCTATGCGAGAGAGAACATTGGGTTTCCTCAACTAAAGTGAAGGATTATGCTAGATTTTGCCATTATGTCAAAGACATTATGCTAGATGCTAAAGCATTTGTAAATTATACTAGATTTGGCATAATTATGCTAAGAACGGCAACACTGCTGAGGTTTCTAGATTTAAAATTGCCAATACAATGGTTTCTACGCTTCAACTATTTCCCACGCCGTCCTCCGTTGAAGATAAAATTGTATAGGCGGTAACAGCACTACGGCTTACGCCCGTTTTCCATTGATTTAGAATTAACACTCAGATGCCTCAAGTTAATACCCTCCAATGTTATAATGATTATGGATGCCGAAATATATTTAAACAACTACGCTAAATCTTACATTAAAAAAAAAAAAAATTACGATTATACTCAAGGTTTCTTTTGAACACCCTATCTTAATATACCATACCTCAACATGCGCTCTTATTTGATACTTAATCCACGGAGTACGATCAGCAATTCTGGTTCACGTTGCAATGCATTATATTCATGTTAAATATAATTTCGTATACATAATTTTATCTCCTGTAATCAATTCACGAATATAATCTACATTACGAGTTGTCAATTTAATAATTTTCTGTCTCTAGACAAAAATAATGAACACTATTTTAAACTTAATGGCTACAGCCATCCTCAATGTTGATTTCAGCTCAACAGCGACAGAACAGTTCTGACAAAGGGCGACATCAGAGATATTGCCTATATTCCTAGTTTTCCAGTTATGTTCAAACTATGACCAGCACGTTCAAAGCAACATATCATACGAATGGAAGATATGTGATAAATTTTAGTTGAAATAAAACATGATTCAGCTGCTAACTTCACTATTTCTTCTCCCACGGCCTGCAGGTTGCAGATTCTGCCAAAGCCGTAAGTACGAAAGAAAGCCCTATATGAAATATATTGACTGCATTCATTATACTGGCCCAATATGATAATCATTACGAGTCTTTAATTAAAGAATCAACCTTGCAATGATAGCCTAACATTGAATAAATCCCGGAGAAATTCTCCACTGTTTGAATTGTGATTAAGATCCTAAACGAACTGGTGAGCTATAGACGAGACCTTCGGTTTTCGTTAGACTTCGAACCACTTCGTTCAAAGGAACCTAGCAGGTTTCTTTATACCTGGGATTTGGTCGACTCTAATATTGAAAATGTAGGTAGCTAGCTAAATCCAGAATGTCTTCTCCGGATGGATGATTGACAAAGTTGCCCAAAATACGTTTCCACAAAATCAGCAGAATTTTTATCAAGGAAGTGAACATCGTAGTGATTAAAATAGCTTTCTAAGTAAATAGGCATATTATCTATGCGATGCATACTTCAATTCAATCAATAAATACACATTTCTCGAACAGTAACAATGGAGGAAGTGAATAAGAAGCAAATACTCGAAAGTTTGTTTTTACTTCTTCTTGCGTCAATTGAGAGTTTACTTGCAAGTTCTTTTTATTTAAGTAAATGCTTCTAAGTTCCGAGCATTTACTCACCACAGAAGTATTTACTCATGATGGAAAATATACTCTCTTTTTCTTCACTTAATACCAAGTATTTACTTAAAAGTATTCAAGTATAATTATTTACTCCTTTTTATTCACTTCACCCAATGTCGTTCCTGAGAATTTATCACATTATTATCTATCCTCAATACACTTTGAAATAAGGGGCTATTTTCATTGATTCAATAATTGATTTTTCTTCTGATATTAAAGAGTGAAAAGTATGTGACTGGACCGGGGATCGAACCCGGGACCTTTGGGTTACCGTCCCAATGCGCTACTAACTGCGCCACTCAGTCGACCCGCTTCCCAATTACACACCTTCCACTCTTGATGTCGATGTTCTCTCTCGAAACCACCTGATGTACAGAAAAAATCGGAAGTTACCTCCATTTCAACTTTGGAAATGATTTTTCTTCCTTTCTTTTACGGGCTGAACTGATAAGTTTTGGCCACCACGTCTGAGGGATTTTTTGGGGTTTGGCGTAGGGTAAAAGCCAAGGTCTCTCGATTCCCCCTCGCTTGGTAAAAGCGACTAGGGTATTAGGTGAGGTGCCTTAGGAAGCGTATTCGCCTGGTGAAACAAAGGAAACTCCTAGAAAAACCTTAGTCAGGATTTCCGGCACGGGGTCTCCAACTCGCGTTCTTCCTTATTGTTTCAAGTTCAACTTGCAAACGACGGGGAAGACAAATATTGCTAATGTCACCCTTTACCAGAATTGTCAAAGTTGGCATTAACACTATTTTATGGTGAATACTCAACGCTCGGTTTACGCACAGAATAGGATTACCGGCAGTTCGTGTGAACTTGTGTTTTACGAAAGTTTCCGTGTGCAGTTCGCTTGGGCAGGTGTCATGTGGCAGCTGCAGCTTAGTTCCGATCATGAAACAAACAGGCGAATGCGGAATAACGTCATTTGTAGCTTCCAGCCATTGTGGAAACACAAAGCAGTTATGACTACCGATTTATATATTCAAATTCCATACTTCCTGAACGTACAGTAACTTCAAAAGACAGAAGACACGTCAATTCTGTATACAATTCTAAGGGTCACACGAAAACATTTAGGATGTAGAACATACAGTGTAATGTTCTCTTCACTCATGGTGATAAAAATTCAAACACATTTCTCTTAAGCTTGGCTTAACATTGTAAAGCAAAGCTCTCCAATAAAAGATGGCAACACTGTCTCCGTATATGTCTAATGTATTTTTATCGTTGCACGAAATGTCAATGATGCTCCTACAAATTTAAGTCTACAGACTTCTAACTTTCAGGGAAGGAAGTTCATAACCAATTCAAGAGTTCGAGTCATGCCGATTTTTTATTTTCTTTTTTGTTCACTGTTAAAACAGGTTGTAAAGATCACCACCAAAATATACGACAATACCAATTAACAAATACACGAAAGTAAAGAAACAAGGAAATAAGAAGTGGAAGTACCAACATCAACAATAATTCTTGCAACAATCAACAAGCCATCCCAAAGTTTTAATTGTTGAGCAGTCATCATCAAATTGAAAGGAACAGGAAATGGTTATGAACTTTCTTTCCTAAAAGTTTGAACCCTCTAGACTTGAATTTGTAGGAGCAGCATTGAAATTTCGTGCAACGATAAAAATACATTAGACATAATTATACGGAGAGAGTGCTGTCATCTTTTCTTGAAGATCGTTGCTTTGCATTAACTTTAAGAAAATTAGTGATCAGGTTTCCTATCAGCACTTAAGACGTTTCTCGCAGTTATTATGATAGCAAATAAAATTACAACAGATCAACAGCAGATTCTTCCGCCTTTGTACATCAAATATTCAAACATGAACGACAGCAATGTGAAAATAAGTTTTACGGATTGTAATGTGTTTAGTATTTCAATATCGGTTACCACTGGCGTTTACGAAGAGATTTAGGTTTGTGTCCGAACAATTCAAGCACTTTATGTTGCCAAGAAAGTGTCTTTATATGAACCACAGTCAATGGTACTCGATATGCAGGGTGGCCAGAAAGTCCCTTTACACGTACAATTATTTCATTGTAACTTTAATAACACAGTTATTTGTCAAAACGCCCATATGTGTACCACCAGTATCCCTGCACAGTTTGATACGCCTCTTCCAACGCATCCGCTTTAGCAGCTGCGGTGTCACATGCTGGGAAGCTTGAAGCACACTTGCCCGCAGAACATCAGTGTCCACGTACCGCTTCTTCCTGACGTATGATTTGATGATTCTCCACAGGGCATTGTCTGGTGTTGTAAGGTCCGGACTTCGAGGCGGCCAAGGATAAGGGGTTGGTGAATTTGGGGGGCCATGTCCTATCCACC
The DNA here is from genome assembly GCA_022664845.1 of Lepisma saccharinum. Taxonomy (NCBI): domain Eukaryota; kingdom Metazoa; phylum Arthropoda; class Insecta; order Zygentoma; family Lepismatidae; genus Lepisma; species Lepisma saccharinum. The sequence continues at coordinate 4,941 of JAGDQP010032807.1, read as the reverse complement.
GGCCAGGGAACAGTTCATTTAGGCGTTCACGAACAGCAAGTGCGAAGTGGGCGGGCGCTCCATCGTGTTGGTAAACAACCGTGTCGTTGATGCCAAAATTCTGCACCTGTGGAAGAAGCCAGTCATTCAACATCTTCAGATAAGTAACCTGGGTCACGGAACCCTCAAAGAAGTACGGACCGAAGATGTGTTCTTCAGTCATTCCCGCCCAAAGCATTACGTGCGGAGGAGGCTCCTTACCGAACCGTTCACGAAACCTATCCATCACCTGTGTCATATGTTCGTTGTTGTGCTTCCGTTCATGGACCCACACACTTGTCACCGCACAGACGTTATTCTCTTCCCCTGGCAGTCACGCGGCAATCACGTTGCAATTCACGTGAGGAGCATTGTTGCCATATCAATTATCATGATGGGAGGTTCAAATCTTAAATATCTTACCATCTTACACTGTTACACACATTTAGTTCAGGTGTAAAGGGACTTTCTGGACACCCTGTAGAAGATGAAACAGAAAGACCCTGAAGTTAGTATAATTGTGTAGGTTATTTTCTGTTTACCTACATTTACATTTCAACGATTAAAAACAGAGTGAAACAAAAACAACCCCCTACTGGTATAGCACCTTAAAATGGAAGTTCACTTTACGGACCACACTACAGTTGGAGTTAAATCTTGACCGGGGGGTTGAAATGAAATCAGTGTGCAAAAATTTTAGCGGAGAGTTTTTCTTTCGATTATTATTAAGCTAGTATAAACACCTTGGACAGATGATGTGAACATGTCACGTGGTCTACTTCGAAGACTGATAAATCCAATATGATCGTTTACCTCCATGCCAGTTGGCACAAAAACCTTACGCTGGCCGATATTTTAACTCCTGTAAGTGTAACAAATCTTGTCTTTGTTCATCGTTCCTACACAGAAATTGTTCTTTGTAATGATTGAGGTGTGCCTAAAGGCTACGGAGTTATATCTAACATGGCTTACATCGTATGTTTCTTCAATATGACAGATTTCTAACACCAGTACCAAAAACTGTCATCTGAGCATGGTTGGGAAATAATGCAAGCATTACAATAATACTAGTTTCGTGAGTTTATACCAAAGGGTTCAGAATTTATGGAAATTTTGTCAGTTTTTATATCATCTGCAACGTATGTTTGCACCTCAAGAAATAGGACCGAGCGGCCGTAGCTCAGTTCGTAGTGTGTTCGGGAGGTCTTGGGTTCCATACCAGCAACCCTGATAGGTAGGTTTTCCTTAGTCACACTAGGCAAATGCCGGGAAGGTACTCGGAATGTTAGGCCCTGGTTGACTCCTTCCCACATATTTTCCCTACGTGAGCCATAGATGCCGAAAGGTCAAATAATTTCAAAACCAAAGTGATAGGAGTTGCATACGGACCTTACACTTGCCTCCGTGGTATTCAGTACTGTTGTTATTTATGTAAGCCATGCACTGTATAACCACAGACGGCTTAACTGTATCTAATTGTATAGTTTTTTCCCTCATTCAGATACTTTCTTTTTGTAACCACATGCATGTGAAATGGAACCACACTCACGATGACATCAAAATTTCTTAAGACATTTCATCCCATTGTGTGCGATATATCAAGCTAGTGGGGTCCCAGGAGGAAAGTACTCAAACTGTTATCAGTTTGTTCTCGAAAGAAATACAAAACTTACAAGATGTGTCAATAGTCAAGGATCTGCGATATCACAAAAAATATCGGTCTATGTTTATTTATAAGTGAAAATACACTGCTTTAATCGAGAACCAACCTTGGTAGTTCATCCTCCACAATGTTCACACAGTGATAACTTACCAGCATCTAACATAGGTAGTAAAGTTATCACGAGAAAAGCATCCGGAGCATGTGATACGAACCTCTGTCAGAAGTATTACAAAAACAAAATTGACATATTATAAAGAATCAGTGAAAATAGTATGACAGGAAAGTTACTTGCTGTATCATGATGATTGTAGATTTTTTAAAACAAAACGTTAAAGCATACTTTCAATCATCCACCGTCGTTGTACTCATTCTCAACAATAAAGTCAGGACGTAAAGTTACTCCTCGGGCAGACTGGGTACATCCACACTGACTTGAAATTTACGAATGCAATCGCTAACACTATACAGAGACAAACTCGAAAACAACAAAGCTAACTATGTACGTTTTTCATCAATTGCGTCAAATGGAACCAGTGCCCTTTAGTGAATGGTGAATAGCGAAGAGAGTGCATTAAATAATTCATAGTGAAGTGCACAAAGATAAATGAACCGTTTTAAGCTTGTATATCCCTTCTAAGGATTTTGCGACGTGAAATTAGTATGAATATTATTAAAAAGTCATTGCTTCCTATTGGGAATGAAGGACAGTTCCAAAACTACGCATTCTGTTTTCCCACGAATTGAGTACAGAAGTCAGTGTGAGAAAATGTTTCTGCCTAGCTTCCCCATGGCAAAGAAGTCTTCTCAGCCCAGCCCTGTGGGCGCCCGTTCCTATCACGCGAACCCTCTCTAAAACATTTGAAAAGGAGGAAAGAAGAAAAAAGGCTTCTGCACGATCAATAATAGGATGTCTAATTTCATGCGCTTTGTTGATTGGGATTGGAATTTGTCTAAAAATCATGAAGCAATATAATGATATACCACTATTGAATGTAATAACAGCGGATACGCGCAAGTAGATAGGCAGCTTTTAATTCATAGAATGTTTTTATTCAAAGATCGCATCACGGTTTTAGAAAGTTTATACGTAGTAGTTGCATGACGTTCCGCACCGTTGATGATTCATGTTTTTTGTGCCCGCAGCGTTTTAAGTGAGAAAATAATTCTTTGTGAACCTATCCAGCATTGTTCTACGAGGGAGGAGAAATTACAAAGCTGGAATATTTGGCTGAGTCAACTCTGCAAATATTACACATGCACCATTGCAACTACCACTCTGGAGCAAGACATTTAAGAAAAGCAGGGATATAAACTGAGCTCTGGGTTTCTGAAATGAGGGCATGGAGCACGTATAATTCATATTTATAAATACAACACTTATCTTCAGCACTGGAGTCACTCATCACTTATTCTCATCCAACCGCGGAGCCGGAAAGTGAAATTATCTGAGAAATATTACTTCCTGGTGAAAACAATTTTGTTTCTATTGCGTCCTTTTCCTTTCTTGTAATCAACAATAGTATTGAATTAGTGCAACTGACACCTAAAATACATTTATTTTAGTTTCCAGCCAATTTAAAATTATGCCGAACTTTTTATACACATTGAAAATGTAGTTTAAACGATAGGATCCTTTTCGCGGGGACAAATTCGAAACACAGTACAAAATTACTAATTCAGAAACCGCAAATAACACTACCAAACTGTTTAATTTTACCTAAACGTGCTATACTTAATTGTACTTGGCTGTATCTCTTAGAAAAAGTATTCGGTTTTGAAAATCATAATTATGCACTCTGGCTTAGGTCATAAATTAATACTGAAAATTAAATTAGAAAAGGCTCTAGCTTCGGTAAACGAAAGTATATTGACAGTTTTGGAATAGCTTGTTCGGTTACATTGGAGCAATACGCAAGGCTGATCAGTAATGTTTTAATTTGCTTAACACTCCACTGCCAATGAATAAGAGAGGCGGAAAGCACAAGCTGAGTGACATT
>JAGDQP010032806.1:0-21063 GCA_022664845.1 Lepisma saccharinum | reverse complement strand
GGTACGAAGAAAAAATTGACCAAACATATCTATGAACATAATAAAGCTCGTACTGTTACGTGCCCAGTATGTAAGATAATAATTGCAACACAATGTGCTTACTTGCAGCATAAAAAAGTCCATGAGTACACCACAGTTTATCCGTGTTCCAAGTGTATGAGATCGTTTTTCAGCGAAAGGTACCTTAAACGACATATGGTCGTCCATGAACCCCGCAAGGAAAAGATGCCTTCGTTCTTGTGCTCAGTGTGTCAAAAATTGTTTCTTGATAAGACTAGTCTCGAGAGGCACGCTATGATTCATCATGGAGTAGTTGTTGTGTATAAATGCAACTTCTGTACTAAGAGTTATAATAGTAAGTGTGGTCTTCGGCAGCACGAGCGAACGCATACTGGAAAGTTCACTTGTGACCTATGTGGGAAAATGTTTTCCTCTTCACATAATTTGGAACGCCACATACGTTCTCACACAGGGGAGACCCCATTCCAGTGTGAATACTGTGCGAGGTGTTTCTCAGATAAGACTCACATGCTGAGACATATTCAAATTCATACAGGAAGTGACGTCACGTTTTCGTGCGATCAGTGCGGAAAATCTTTTATGCAACGAAGTTATTTGGTTCAACATGCCCGAACTCATATAACTAACGCCCCCTTTCAGTGTGAGTTTTGTGAAAAGTCTTACTGTGACCAGTATTTACTTGTACGACACAGAAGAAAACATACGCAGGAAACCGTGTATTGTTGTGAAATATGTGGCGAAGGTTTTTCACAAAAAAGTAATTTGCGTAGACATTTAAGAAATCATGATTCTCCTAACATTAGACGAGAGAAAATATGATTTTCAAGAATCTGCCAACAACAATATTTTGGATACTAAATTTCTACATTGTGCTGTAGATTTAGTCGATAATAATTTTGCGTATGGTATCAGTTAGATTGAGGGATGTTCGTGTCCAATCCTACTGTTCTTTTTTGTATTGTAAATGTATAGTAGGGGTTCTTAACGTGGGTGCCACGGATTCCTGAGTGGTCCGAAAGGATCAGATAAGAAATAATATATTTATATTTACTTCTTGTGTGTGATGAAAACCAACCAGGCTACTTGGAGTTACTTTAGCTTGTGTCGGGCTTATTTTTTCTGAACGAAACCTATCACAGGTTCACAAGTCAGTTATTGAAACACTGTCCTAGTGACAGATTATTTGCAATTGTAAATTACGTATGTGGTTACAATCATTTCGATAAATTAACAGAACAGAATTCGACCAGCAAACTTGATGATACATAAAAAAATAAGAAAAGGGTCAATGGCATCGGTGGAAATTTCGCCGCGTTCGGAGGTACATTATGCTGAAAGCGTGGTAAAATGAAATTTAGAGCTTGATATTTCCGATGTCATTAATAGTGGTGTTGAAGTGGTATGTTATGGTCAGAGATGTCAAACCTGCTCTATTCAAAAACGCATATTGCAAAAATGTGCAATGGGTGCACAAGGGTTCTTCAAAGAAGTAGTAAATTCCGAGAAACTTTCAGAAGTAAAGGTATTTTGGAATGATGATGAATGAAATTACTTTCCGTATGAGCAACGGTGACATACGTAATCATCGCCATCCAACCGGGCAGTGAAACCGTGATAATAAATTTTGAATTTTGTTTAAGGCAACTTTGGCTCAGGCCGACTCGCTGACAAGGAATAAACCAAACATTTTTTTAAAAGAATCGTTTGGTAAAAAGAATCTATTTGTGATATCGACTTGGCGCAAATGAATTATTGTTTGTTGCTGGAAAGTCCTCCTATTCTTCTTATTTCCAGAAATATACACTGAATTAGCAATACTCATGGGATAACAGATCACTGATTCGCGGGCGGATACCACATTTGTTTCACGCCCCCTGCAGGCCTCCGCGACGGCTGCAGTTATGTGTGAGACCTTGTGGGAAGTGGCTGTGTGAGTGATTCATGTGAAATGCAACGCCATCGTGACTTGACGCCGTTGGAACGGGGCATGGAGTGGGTGACAGACGCATGGGAAATTTGATTTCGGCGGTGGTGCAGGAATTCGACTTCACACGTTCAACCGTGTCCAGGGTGTACCGAGAATGCGTCTCAGTCCACAACAGCCACCATTACGGCCGTCCAGCCGCCCTCAATGACCGAGACCGGCGACACTTCGAACGAATGGTAAACAGAGACAGGAGGGCGACAGTGCGAGAATTCACGGCCGCGCTAGAAACGGCTAATGCGTGCGTTACGGGCGTGCGACCTCTCTCGCCGACTATCTCCAGACGAGAAACTGGATTCTTTGGATTCGGGTACATGTTGGTGTGACCTGGCTTTGTAACTGTAACCAATGCGGTGCCTACGACGATCTTCCCGTCTGTTTGCGACTGGTTTTGCCATACGCACGGGATATGCTGTCAGACTGGCTCGACGACGAAGTAGTCCTACTACGATTTCTTTGTGGACGAAAGTTTCCTCGGGTGTGCTCCTTTCCTGTGGACTCGTAGCCAGCATCGCTGTCTGACGAAAGCTTTTTGTGGGAAGTGTATATACTATGTTCGGAACTTTTGGCGTGATGGCTAGACGAGTAACATTCCATATTATAAATTTTCTTCAGATTTGCAAAATTTTGTCGTACATTCGATTGAGGTCTACTTCATAACTTTTATAACGCTTATCACTTTCATCGAACAAACCGCAGGCATAATTTCTGCATTGGCTTAAGCTTTCAAAAAATCTTTCGTGGGCTATTACGTGTTGGGTGTTTGAATTGCACGCTTCGTCCAATAGCTGAGATGTGATAGACTGGCAATGTTCAGTTTGTTGTGCGAGAATGTCATTAGTATTCACTAAACACTCAACATCACGTTCGAGGTTCGCTAAACGTGCATGATGCTCACTTTGGACCGCTTGATAACCTTGCAAATTACCTTCCGCATTTTGAACACGCTTAGTAAGTTCTACAATTTTGCGCCCGTGTGCTTGAAAATGTTCGACAGTACTGACCCTTTGTGTTAACTGGTTAATGGATTGATTTATTTCTACCTTTGCACCATCGATAGAGTTTCTACATGTGTCAACGTTTCACTTAACCTGCCTAATATCAGCGCTGATATTCTCGATACCGGATTGAATTTGCGCTATTTGGTCACTGAAAGATGCATTTACAGTAGCAATTTTACTAGCGATTATCTAACCTGAAGATTTTGCTCTTTCATTTTCTGCCTGTTCTCGTTCCCATTTTTCCTGTTCTTTCTGTTCACGCTCACGTTTTTCCTGTTCCCACATTTCTATGAACCGCTGTAGAGTGACTGTTTCTGTTTCTACAGAACAGGTGCTTATGTCAGACGTGTCGTACTTTTCGCCTGCCATGATGGAGCGTGTGACGAACAAACAGTAAAATTGTAAAAACTATTGATACAGGTAACGATACTGACAGGTGAAAAATAAACACCATGAAAAATACACATACATTTATAAATAATTTCCCCAAAATTTCCTTCCCGTGGTTCGGCAGCAAAACGATAAAAATATTTTATGAGTGGTTTAGCGACAAATGAACTAATTTTTATTGGAAGAGTGCGTCGAAAGTACGAAAAAGATGTAGGATTATTGTACCAGTTATAATAACAAAAATAGACTGGGTGGGAGTTGTAATAAGGTTGGTTTGGGAAGATTATTAGACTGAATGCCGAGTTCTTGTGGTTGTTGCAATAATGGGCAGGACCAGCTATGATGGGGGCCCTACACGATGCTGATAAAGGTTCCTAGTTCGACACTTACGCATTACCTACTTTGCGGCGCAGACACAGGATTGTAATCGTACTACACCTGCAAATTCTAACCTGCCGAATGAAAGGTACTGAGGCAGAATTTAATGTATGCGCGTCGTGACTGTATCATAGGCCGTGCGGGAACACCATAGAACACAGTTAATTATCTTGCCTGTTCCGCACATTCATGCACAAGTCGCTTATTCAATGTGCCCTTGTACACTAACACGCATCATGCAGACAGTGAGAGCAATACTTATAAATTGCAAAACAGCTGAGCGCATGTAAAATTTGGCACTGGGAAATACTTAAAACTAAACATGCATGCCTTATATTACTGTTTGTGGAACACAAATGCACTTTCGCGGGTAAATATTATCTTTATTTATTTATTTATTTATTGAACACAACAGGTTAATAGCCTGATTGTGGTGTTCAACATACACATATGACATTTTCTACATACACACATAGGTGTAACATACATATTTGTAGCTGCATGGTAACATATTCTGCATAAAGTATTCATTATTTTATAAGAATGGAATTCTCTCATATTTACGTTAAATATATCAATCTCAAGACATTCTTTAAGTATACAATTATATAATGAGCACATTCTCCTAATAGGCGATATGTTCATTGCTTTAGTTCTTTGGGCCGAAAGGTGGAAGACAGCATTACGCGGTCGAGTTACTCGATGCGGTGCATGCAGCCTTAATTCAGATAATAAGCTTTCTGAGTCGATTTTACTGTGCAAGAATTTGTGTAGGAAAGTTAAGAGAAAATGAACTCTTCTGTTTTCAAGAGATTGTAGCCTGTACTTATTTACCAGGTCTAAGTACTTTTCAAATTTAGGATATATTCCAGTTTCTTTGTATGTCAAAAATCGTACAAATTTAGACTGTATAATTTCAATTTGCCGAGAGTTCTTCTGTGTATTAGGATCCCATATTATTGCTGCGTATTCTAACTTTGACCTAACATACGCTGTATATAAAGTATTTAAGACATCAATATTCGAGAAGTCGCTAGTTAACCTCATTACAAACCCGAGGTTCCTGTAAGCTTCGCTAACAAGGCGATTTATGTGCATGTCGAATGAGAGGTTAGATTTAATGGTTACACCAAGATCAGTAATTGAATCTACTCGAACTAGTGGAGAGTCATTAACTTTGTATTCGAATTTCAAATAGTTTGTTTTTCTCGTATATGACATTACACTACATTTATTAATATTTAATAATAACATGTTTGTTTTACACCAATTGGAGACAGCGTTAATATCATTTTGTAAGGAGACCGCGTCCAATTCAGAAGAAATACTACAATAGATTTTTAAATCATCTGCAAACAGAAGTTTCTTGGAGGATGTTATGACAGCAGGCAAGTCATTTACAAATAATAACAAAAGAGGTTCAAGGTTCGATCCTTGAGGCACACCAGAATTTACAACATATTCCTCGGTTATACTATTTTTGTAACGAACACGGTGTTTACGGTGACACAAATAGGATGCTATTAACTGGCGAAGTTTTTCTGAGAAGTTGAATGTTACAAGCTTGCTAAGTAGGATGTCATCATGATTAATGGCATCAAAGGCTTTCGAAAAGTCTGTGTAAATTATGTCTACTTGACCTCTATTATCAATTTGTCTAGCTAAAAAATGTGTGAATTCAACAAGGTTGGTTACAGTCGATTTATTTGGCAAGAATCCATGTTGGAAGGGCGAGATTATTGAGCGAACGTGTGAGTATATACGTTAATGTATAATAATTTCAAATACTTTTGCTGGCGCAGATATTATGGCAATTGGGCGATAATTTTTAATATCATTGCTCGTGCCACTACTTTTAGGAATGGGACAGATATCGGCAAGTTTCCATTTGGCAGGGAATTCACAGGTTGCTATCGATTTATTGAAAATCGCTTGCAGTGGATATTTTAGTATTTCAGAACAGCCTTTGATATTATATGATGGGACTTTATCAGCCCCGAAAGGTATCCGAGGTTTCAGTTTTTTAATAGCTTTTTCTACGTCCTTCAGTTCAGTGTGTTCGAGAAATAATTTATCTAAAATTTCAGAACAATTGTGTTCAGTTAAAGTATCAAGGTTATATTTTGACACATTGTAGGCTACTTGAAAATGTTTCATGAATGCATTCGCAATAGCGGTTTCTTCACTTAATTGCTGTCCCTCGTAATTTAGCACATTGCATTCTGATTTTCGTCTTTTATTTTTTATGAATGTCCAAAAGCTTTTGGGTTCAGTTAAAATGTCAGTTTCACAATTGCGCAAATAAGTTCTATAGGCTGCAGATATTTCTTTTTTGGAGAGAGTACGTAATTCTTTAAATTTATTATAGTGATAACTAACATCTCCGATTGCTTGTTTCCATTTTCTACGGTGGTATGTCTTTTTTTATTATTATTATTAGTTTAATTAAGTAATTTGAAAACCAGATAGGGTACTTTAGGTCTTTTTCGTGGTAAACATTTATCGAAAATGGCATATAATGTATTATAGAAAGAGTCCACATCATCATCGACAGTTAAGCTGTCCGATACACTTTCCCAATTAACTGATGCAATGTCGCGATACAATTGCTCGTAATTGGCTTTGGAAAAATTGTAATCAATTGTATGTGATTTTACTATATTTTTGATCCGCTTGGTGTACATAAATTCAGCTAATAATGCAGGATGATGAACATCCTCAGGAACGATCGAGTCATGTTCATGCGTTACAACAACACTTTGAAAGTTAGAAAGCACTAAATCTAATGTTTTACCATATTTATCTTTAACATTGTTGAAAGATTTTAAATTGTAAAAATTCATCAAATTCTATAATTCACGGCAGGTTGTTGTTGAGTTAAGAAAATCGAAATCAGTTCCTCTCAGTTCAGAAATATTGTAATCACCTATTAGGAGAATGCTGCTTTCTGGTGGTAATACACTATATATAAAATCAAAATAATCTTGGTATACTGAAATAGGAGACGCAGGTACAATATAGACAACACACACAAATATACAAATAATATTATTTACAAAAAGTTTGGCTAGAATACGATCTACACCAGAGATATCAGGGGAGGAAACTTGCTGCACTCGAAATTTTTTATTTACAGCCAACAGAACTCCACCCCCAGATTTCTTACAAGAGGAAGCAAGATTTCTGTCAGCTCTTAACATTATATACCGTGAATCAAAAAGTTCAGAATCTATATGCCTATCGGTCAGCCAAGTCTCAATTCATGAGAAGGCGTGGTAGTTATTGTTTAGAATGTTTTCATACAAGTTGTTTATTTTGGTTCGAAGGCCACGTGTATTTTGTACGTATAAACTAAAGTTTGCTTGCTTCCCAGAGGTTACACTTTTTGTCGGATTTACTGACTCATTTCCCCCCACCCCTTCACAGTCATCCCTTCTTACCTGAAAACTTCCAAGTCTCAGCTATGAGAGCTTAATTTACCGGCAATGGAACGTCTGGTGACAACTTTTGGGTTAGAGGGAGAAGAGGATGCACTCACTATTCATTACAAGATTGTTTATTTTTCTTACCGGTCTTGATTTTTCCAGGTTCACTTTCCCTTCTTATCTTCTCTCTGTCGTTGTTATTGGCAGGCACAGGGAGAGAGGAGATGTTTTCAGTCCTTGCTACTGTTTGCGGTGTTTTTGTTCTGTTCTCCGGGGGGTCACTGAAGGGGAGGGTGGGGCGGGAACTAGATGGTGTTTGACTTGATTCAGCTACAGAAACCACATTTCCTTCTTGCATGTTGGATGCCCTAGGGGTTTGAGGTGTTGGAGACGCAGAACCAGCTTCTGTCAACGTCTTTCCTTCGCGATTCATAGGTTGGTCGTAATGATCACGATTGAAGTTTTCCTCCAACTCAAACAAAGAAAATATTTTTCCATCAACAAACAAATACCTATACTGAAGATAAGCGAAGCAACCTCTCTTTCTAAAATCTACTAGGTAAGGTTGAAGTTTTAAACGCTCACTGCGGACTTTGTTGGAGAAGTCCTGTTCTATGTATATTCGACTTCGTCGTAGTTTTCTTTTATTTTTCAAAACTGTTTCTTTTGTTTTATACGACAAGAAATAACATATAATTGGTCGCACCCTATCATTGCTTTTTCTGCCTATGCGCTGTATGCACTGTTCACTTAATGTTATTCCCATCCGATCCCTTAAGACTTGCTTTACTTTTTCTTCGACACGCTCCCAGTTCTCACTGCACTCTTCCGGAATACCGTGAAACACAAGATTTTGACGACGTGACCTGTTTTCGAGGTCATCAATCTTATCTTCCAGATAATGTATATTATCCTGAAGTCTATTAATTTGATTAGAGACGCCCTTGAGTGCACTTTCGATATTCAAAACTTTGTCCATTACATTATTTATCGAATCTTTCATTTGTTTAATTTCTTAAACTAGTTGCTCATTCGAAGCACGGACAATGTTCAGAACAGTCTTTATTTCAGAAATTTAAGTCTTTTGAGAAATTATAGGAGGTCCCGGATTGTTTTCCACCGATCCGATTACTAACAACGTCAGTAAAACAAAGCCATAGGCTAAGTACGCTTTGGATACTTTCAACAACCTCTCACCATGTGGGGTTGCAGTTTCTTTCGCCCCACCACACAACACAGCACCACAGAAGAGGCCGATCCTGGCTCTCCAGGTGTCCCTGGGAGTTACCCATGTCACGCTTCACTGCACTTCAGAGCTCACAAGAAACACGTCTTTCTTCTTCCACGCTCACTTACAGATTTTTATAAACAACACATAAAATACATAGATACGTTGAGCTCATAAGATGCCACGTCTTATCATGCCACTAATTTAAATTTTCTTTCAAACTTTTTGAGCATAGAAAACGTAAACACACTTGCATTGAAACGAATAACGGATTGTCCGGTCACATACGGTACGGTTTAATTAACAGTTATTGTAGTTGCACTGCCTGCACTTTGCATCTATTGCGCTTTTCTCTATTATTTTATAGAACTCAAAAATAATGCATAGTTTGCTGTAATTTCTCATGTGCATACACTGGGACACTTGCTGGTGTGTTATACACAATGTTCACACTCGTTTTCTTATATTTACATCACTTTCTGTCTTGGTTGTTGAAAACGAAATATCTCAAGTCACTCTTCTCAGCTCTGCGGTTGCATCCCAAGTAGTTTTTCGCACTTACTCTGGCCGCCAAGTGCGTTTCACATCCTTTCCCCAGTTATTTCTTCAAAATTGTCCAGTGAAGATTGGCTGGTTTTTTTCTTTTCTTCATTTATTTAGGAAACAATGACATTAAATTGAATACATTCATCCTTTCTGTATCACTTCTGTGTGATCATATATTATTTTCACAAACTATTACCAATATTTTTTAACACTTTATACAAAACTCACATCTGACCTCATAATTCGCACTTTGCTTATCTTTTATCGTATTACTCCTCTTACGCTTATTTTAACAATGAAATAAATTGTCTTAATATTTGCTTATGTTTGAGATTATAACAATGTAACTCATAAGTCAGACGTTGTTTGAAAATAAGTACATTATTATTATTAGCATCAATTGCTGTAATATAGTGAATACAAGGACAATCTATGATAAGAATTTGTTTCAGGTCTTGTTGTAGAATTTGTAATAACAGTTAGTTATGTAATATTGAGACACTATTTGTTGCGCCACAGAGTTAATCGTATACACACACAAATAAGTCATTTTGTACATTTAGTTAAATAATGATATATTGTGTCCGTCTGTCTACATACCTGGTCTTGATTTACGTTCAATTTATGTAATTTTGTTTTGTATGGGATAATGTCATTTATTATACAAGTGTTTTGTGCATATGGATAATCCGTAATTTCCAATATAATGGACCAGAGCAAAGTTTTACCTTCTTCATTTTGATGCAAATTCCTCAGGATATGTCATTTGTATGAGATACCTATACCATTGTTTTACTGTCCAATCTGTTACATGTATATGTTGTTTTAAGATGTATACTAATATTACAAACACTTCCTGTAACTCTGGTACTAAATAATTTCATGTTTGAACGTTAAGTGGCATATCTAATTTAAGAAAATTTAACACTATTTTAAAATATTGACTACTGATGTTTTTTTCTGTGCCGGTAATGCATTTTACCACCCTTCATTTTATCATTTGTATTCATTTTACCACCCTTCTTGGAACCCCCTGAAGCAGTCCCCGTCCGGAGAACCGAATGAGGGACTAGGTTACCTCCGGAATATTTTACTCCAGGAGAATCCATGAACCACCTATTACTATTTCTTGATAAGATTTAGCGGTGTAGAGTTGTCAGCTCTACGACCTCGCAGTAAAGGCAGACATTCAAGATGTCGTCCTCTGTCCATCTGAGCCTTGGTGATGTCAGTCATCTTGAGCCTTAGAGTGGTAATGGTGATACTGCTTTCCCTCACCATAATATTTTTGTTCGGGGTTATCTTCCCCTAGCCTTTGTAGATCCCTATACTAACTGGAAGCCAGCAGTACTGGGTTTGGTCCGCCCCGGAATATTTCCGGAAGATCTTATCCTTACTAATGTAATTTTAAATTTATTTATGGCCTCAAGGAAATTTCACCATGAGCAGAAATGTTGGCGGGCCGCTCTAGGCTCGCCAAAGAAGTTACACTAATGTCGCATAACGTATTTGTTGTAACTTCTCTCCTCTTCTGTTTTTCTTCTAACGTTGGTTTTCCTTTTTCTCAGGAGCCGAGAATATGTTAATGTCGTTTGAACAGAAACCGAAGTTTGATAAAGAAAATCCGAAAACTGGGTTTCGAACCGTTACACACGTTACGGCGATGTGACCTCATTTGGAATAAATTATAATCAATAATTATTTACATCGGTAAGACTGAATTTTATGTATAGTATACTTTAACCTTTAGTCTATAAATAGTAAGGTAATAGCTTACGCATATATGTATACAGGGTGTAACTTAATTAATGTAATAAATGTCGGGAGGTGACACCGAGATAAGCAAAACAGGTCCTATGAACGTATAGCATATTGGATATATTGTCAGAGTTAGCGAGGGTCGAAAGCGTGGGAACTGAGTTCGAAGTGCAGAGAGACACAGACGTACGTTCGTCAGGGACATCACATGAGATTTTCAAAGCCTCTGCCATGGTCATCAATGCATGCATGACAACGCCGGATCATGGATTGGCGAACCCGTTCGAAGATATCTAGTCATGGCGAACAGTTGCACAGGCGTTATGGATACACTGTTCCAAGTCGTTGACAGGAGTAGCATACACCACGCACGATCAAGCTTCTTGGAAAGTTGTTGTTCAACCACCAGCTGACATTCACACTGAAGTGCGCGGGAGACCCATCATGCAAGGACCGAAGACAAGTTTCACTTCTCTCGCAGTCCTTCTTTTTTAAGAATGCAAAACAAATCACTGCCTTTTAATTTAAAAAGATGAAACACACAGCACTTTAGTGATAGTATACAGGAAAATACATATGCAGAAAATTATTTTTCATATTCTTGATATCATAAGATTTACAGTGTTGCTACGATTTCTGAGCACCCCAAGTTCTGTAGCTGATAGCATCCTCTCCACCTTCGGTATCATTAAAATTCTTGTGTTTTGAAATAATTATCTATTCACCTAAAAAAAAAGCATCGTTTTTGCCAGAGGCCCTATAAGGCAAACTGAGGGGACTCGGAGGGAAGTATCGCCAATTCTTCCAAGTATCTTTGAGAAAGAAGAAAAGCATCTGTGTGCACCACGATGGCGTGAATCCAAATGAGTAATATGATCTAGTTTCACCTAGAAGTAAATAAATGTTTAAACTCAGGACAATTTGAGGAGGAATCACGAATCAATACTACAATTGAGCATTACGTGTTACAACACGAGAGAGTCATCAACTCGATATTTTAAAGATAAATTTTTAACTTTTAAGGCAAAATTTGCATGTGGAAGAAATGGTTTTGAATTTGGTTTGACTTGAGTAGCTAAACTTCTGGTTTAGAGTTAGATCTATTTTCTAATGAACTGTATCTCATTGATTCACTGTAGCTAGAGCTGTATACACTAGTCAGGCGATTTAAGCTGGAATACTATGAAGTATTAACTATGAAAAACACGAGAGAAAAAATGTATTGCTTCGAAATATTAGTAAAAGAAAATGTCAAATTTCCATAATAAATAGGGTTACTTCACGAAGTATTGATCAAAACACGTGTCTGGATCAATGAAATAATCAGACAACTTTGGTTATTGTAAAGTGACGGGTTGTATGAATTTACTTATTTCATTATTCAACTTACATAATGGCTTGAACAGGCATATATGGTTAACCCCGTTACAGACCGGCGGTAAGATGTAACTTGGCGAGCACTCTTCTGGGAAAATGAGAAAAGAAACTACAACCTTAAATTAGATACAATCCCGGCATTTTCCTGTGTGACTAAAGGAAGAACCGTGGAGAAACCACACTCAAGATGGGCTCTCTTGCCTTTTCAAACTTGAGTCACCGACTGACGTGACTTCAATTTTTTGTTACAAATGTTCGGAAGGATTCCTGCCTCCCACTAGGCGACTTGGTCACAGTTCATTTTTGTTTCCCTGAGCCAGTTTGATAAAAGCCTTTCCAACGACACCACACGCACCTCTCTGCCTTTGTAGTACCTGAGATTTCATTTCTGTACATGGACGGACAGAATGAGCGGGATTATAAGGTCCTTTTTAGCAATAGCTTCGCTATCAAGGGACCTAAAACTTAATTAATAAATTTACTTTACTCCTGGAGTAGCACCTAGGAACCGTCATTTCAATCACGGAGTGCAAACTTAGTGTTAAAACTTAAAACACCCACACGGCCTCGTAGCTTAGTGGTAGAGCGTTGGCGTAGCAGTCGGGAGGTCATGGGTTCAATCCCAGCGGCCGACCATCCTGACATATTTTCCAGAGTTTTTCGTCACTCACACCAGGCAAATGGCAGGATGAAACCTTTAACTTAGTCCCTGGCCGAAACCTTCCCGAATCCTTTTCCCTCCCCTATCACGCCTGAGCTTTAGATGCCTAAAGCCATAAATAAAATTCAATTCAATCCGCACAGCCTCTGATGACTGACCCTCCACCATCATTAAGGCCCCTCCTCGCGCGCTCCCCCACTTTTTTCATTTCTCAATCTCTAAGAGCATTATCAATTTCTTTAGAACATAGCGCAATAGTATTTACAAATTATTACCGCATACAATGGGCAACGATCTCGAGATCTTGTCGATTGATGAGTACTGAGACTCAGTTTAAGTAATGACATCATTTGAAAACGTATCATTAATGAATGGACAAGGTCTCGAGATCGACTGGGTTTTCAGTCTAATAACTCTACCAGCTTGTTCAGTGACCATAACCACTAAACCCCAACAGCCCTCTTTTTCTTTTTTAAACCTCGACCTCGCGATCTCATTTCGACCGCGACCTCGCGATGGGACTCTGACCTCTACTTCGCAGTTTGAGGTCGAGGTCGGACCTCGCGATGTTCAACACCTCTGTGAGAGACTGCCACAGTAAAACAACACAATAAAATAAAACAGGGAGCAAACGATCAATATTGTGGGCAGGAGAAAACATGGGTTGCATTATTGCATTGTATATAACTCACACAGAAAGATATCTTGGGACACAAGTACTTTCACGCTTCATACCTTAATCTAAAACAATGTTATTCACTTCCTATTGTGATGTCTCATTTCGAGTAAAGTCAATGTCCCGTCGGCTTGTCTTTGAAAAGAAACAGCTATTCACCAACAATATCAGCTTCTCTTTTACGTATAAAGGAAAGGGAAACATTCTTTGTCAATAGTAACTTTCGTTTTGCCACACGATTTAAAAAAGAATCTGGCACCCATAATTTTGTAGGGAAGATAGCAATAACTATGGTGCTTCAGAAACAGTGGAGCGAATTTATATATATGTTACCTAAACTCCTATTTTTTTGTCATTTTATGCTGTTACGCAAATTTTAAGTTTCCTTCGACATTTTAATTTCCCTGAAGGGAGCATGCGGTTACACTACACTACAAAAGAAGAGTAGATGAAGGAGTGGGTGGAAGAGAAAACACTTTCAGTATCTGCTTTTATCAAAGACCCTACAGACTACAGACAGAAGCCCATTGATGAGAAAGTAATCGCATCAAAGAATATCTGTTATGGAAGTGTAAATAATGTCCAAATATCACAATTAGTATGCTATACAAGTCGTCATAAAGTGAATCTAATAGATCATCAATCTATAATCCTGACTAAGAGCAATATTAATCGCCATGAGAACATCAATTATATTGTTACAACAACAACAGTCATATCTTTGTCATACTCTAAATACATATTACTCAATTTATCTTCTCAACA
Organism: Lepisma saccharinum; assembly: GCA_022664845.1. Classification (NCBI taxonomy): domain Eukaryota; kingdom Metazoa; phylum Arthropoda; class Insecta; order Zygentoma; family Lepismatidae; genus Lepisma; species Lepisma saccharinum. The sequence goes on along the minus strand of JAGDQP010032806.1, from coordinate 6,853 downwards.
ATCACCCCTGTTCTTAGATGAACTGATATCCGTCTTCTTAATTAGGAATGTTTCATGATTAATTTTACGTCTTTCTCAACTGCCTTAGGTAATCCTTTCTCAAGCCAATCACTCAATATCATCTTTCTAGTAATCCGTTGAGAATCACTCGTTTCATACTCCATATTCTTTATCATTGTGTCCAGCTTCATTTCATCTGTATTCAAATACATCCAGTGGCTCATTTTCCATCTGTGAAAACTTCTTTTCATATGTATTCACTGCATTAAGTATATTCTCCAGCTCGGAATTTCTATCCTCCATCTTCACCGCCTCAATAAAATCTTGAACTATGTCCTTGAAACTTGTCAAACATCTTTGCTGAAATAGTTCTGTAATCTTCTATAGCTTGAAAAGTTTTCAATGTATATTGTCATCAGTCGTTAGGCAATGGATTCGAACATAACTCGTCGCCAATTAATATATTTATGTTTTATATGTAATCATAATATGATAATATTCCGATCTTGTATTTCCAAGTTTTATTAATTAATCATCAACGTGGACATAAACATAAAACTTTATTTTTATATGGGCCAGTTTAGTAACTTTGGACTTCGGCCCGTCACGATTCGCCTTTAGCTGTTAAGTGTTAAAATCCACACCCATGCCCCTGCCGGGACTCGAACCCGGGACCGTTGAGTAGACATGAACATACATCATATCAAGGTTCCATTTTATATCGATGCAAAATTCAAAGAAATACCATGAGAGCAGCCTATTGTTGTCCACTGTCGTCCAGTAAATATTCCTCAAACTACCTAACAGAAATAAAAGAAACTGGAGGTTCCTTTACAAGCTGTTTTCTTCCAAACTCGGTCTGTCCGGACATTTTACGGACTCTGACACTAAAATGTCCGAACCTTGGACAGTCCGAGACCGACGAACAACTCTAACTTTGTATGTGTCCAACTCATATCAAAAATTGAAGTTTTTATTTCGAATTAGTTAACCAGTGCAATTAGATTTTCTTCCGTCCGCGTCGTACTATACAATGCAATTGTGGTATCTTAAAAACAAACCTACAAATTTGTTTTGTGTAGCAGTTGAATATAAGAATGCACTTGTTTGTTATGTTTAGACCTATCAACAGAGTAGGTATACAAAAAATCAATTCGTTGAATTACCCCTTTTTTCTAAAGGGTTTCAAACATGACTCCTCGCCGAAAAATGCCGACATTTTAGGCGTAAATGTCAGAGACGAGTAATGAAACAACATTAAATTATGCTTTCAATATAGAATAGAATCGTCTTTATTATAGTGGGCGTGTTTCGGTCTCGAGTCGAGGGTCGCTTTTACAACCAACCCATGTCAATACATTATATATATATATATATAACTATACACAAACCTAAACATTACGTAGAAGTATTTAGTAGCTATACTTATATATAAAAGAAGAAAATATAATGTCTAGAATGAAAGTAGTTATTATGAATTAATATTTGAACAATGTACATGTAAAAGCATAATACAGAATAAGTACCAAAAAACTACATAAGCTATAAATGGGTTTAAAAAGTATAATGAAAGAAATAAAAAAAACCTCATAATGCGCACAAAAGCAGTAATTAACACAATAAAAAGGGGTTACACTTAAATAAAAAGGGATATACAAAGAAGAGAATAACAAAATTGAAAGTTGAATAGTTTCCTACCTTTGTGTAATGTCAACTGTATTGAAATAGCTCAGCAGCTGTGCGATAGATCATCTTTGGACAGAATATGCGATTCTAAATTCTTTTTGAAAGTTTGGAGCGTTTGGTAGTTTATTCCATTCTTTTATGGTTGCTATGAGAAAAGATATACTATACAATGTATTTTTGTGAATCGGAACAGTGAGTTGTGTTTTTTGTCTCAAATTAGCTTGCTTCTTAGATTTTATGTATGGTCAGATTTTGTCGTATATATATGTTGGTCCTTTTTGTATGAGGTTTTTTTGAAAGAATGCTAAACCCAGATATTTTCTTCTATTTTGTACATTTAACCACATAAGTCTCTTGAGATAAGGGGATATGTTCTCTCTTCAAATTGAAAATAAATCTGACACTACTGTTTTGAATTTTCTGTAACTTATAATTTAAAATATTACCAAAGTTATTGTAGACCAAGCAACCATAATCTATATTAGGTATAATAAGTGTTTTAACCAAATGAGCCTTCGTTTCTGAGTTTAAAATATGTTTGAAAGGATGTAGGCATTTCAATTCGGAAATTGAATTTTTTACTCTGTGTTTAACATGCTCATTCCAATTTAAGTTTGAATCAAAGATTACACCTATAATTTTTGTAGCACTGGCTTGCTGAATTGGCATATTATTGATCCTGGGGAAGTCTAGGATCATCTCTTCAATTTTCATTACGTTAACTGGGATGCCAATTAACAGCATAAATGATTTAGAGGCATTTAAAGTTAACCCATTATTTTCTGACCAAGAAGTTATGGAATCCAAGTCTCTCTGCAGCATTTGTAATTGTGATTTGCACTCTTTAATCGTACTTTGTATTATATATTTGAGTATCTTCAGCGTACTGATGATATTGGCATTGGGCTAATGCCTCATTGAAATCTTTAACGTATATTGTTTACAAAATTGAGCCTAAAATACTACCTTGTGGAACTCCTTGATTAATTTGAAGCCACTGCGATAATATTGGAGAATCATTAGCATTAATTTTCACATATTGTTGCCTATTCTGCAAATATGATGAACCAGTTAAAGGCATTTCTACCTATACCGTAGTATTTTATTTTTTGTAAAAGAAAACTATGATTAATAGAATCAAATACTTTTCTATAATCGAGAAGCACCAAAAATGTGTCTTTTTCCCTTATCTATTGCCTTGGTTAGGTCATCTACAACATTTACAAGTGGCGTTGTTGTACTGTGCTGTTTCCTAAAACCTGACTGATGAGGAGAAACGTGGCCCGAGAGAGTTAAATAATGCACAAGTTGGTCTTCGACTATTCGCTCAATTACTTTGGACATGATCGGGAGAACACTTATAGGTCTGAGGTTTTGTACGCTTATAGAGTTAGAAGTTTTCGGGACGGGGGTATCCACAGCCTTTTTCCAGTCGGTTGGGAAAGTACCTTGTGCAAGCGAACAATTAATTATATGAGTAAGACTAATCAGACAGTACGGTATACAGAGTTTCAACATCTTTAAACCAGTTCCGTCATGACCCCTTACATTTGATTTTATTTAGTTAATTACTTTTAATACCTCAAGTTCAATAACATTTTTAAAGGTGAAGTGTTCTACTATTTTTTCTTTCTTTCGATATGAGTTTATTTATTTATATTGGTTAGCTGAATTTACAAAATATTAATTAATAGAATCCGCGTTTAGAAGGCTTGATGGCAGAATGATTTTACGTTTGTTAGGTATAAGCCCCTCCCTTTCCAATGTCTTCCATAATACTCTACAATTCTTAATATTTTTGTTTATATTATGATTATAGTAATGGAATTTGGGGTTACGAATAACCTTTTTTGACCTGTTTTTAAAATATTTGTATGACAGCAATGCGTCTTTATCACCCGTGTTAATATATCTACGATGGTAATAGTTCCATAGAATCCAAAATTCTCTTACCTCTTCCGTGATCCATGGGGCAGGAGGTTTTGTTAGGTTTTTTTTTATTATTATTATTATTGGGAAGTATTTATTTGCTAACATTAAAATATTATTTAGTTCGAATAAGACTGCATTTACATCATTGTTCATAAGTGTTTGGTTGCATGAAATATTTTCGGCATCTTTGCGAAATTAATTTTCTACCAAATTCTTCAAATTCCTAATTTCTAAAATTTGGTGTCGATCTTTTGTTTAAATGGATGATCTTTTACAAATAGAATATGAACAAGTAGATGAGATAGTAGGTTGAAATACTTTTCCTATAAACGTGCCGACTATATATGTAATCCCCATACGTTGGAAATATACCCAACTTACAATAGAAATCGCAACTTTTATTTCGAAATGGTTTGCTCAGTACAATCGGATTTTCTTCTCGATACCATGCAAATGTCAATGTTGTATATTCACGAAGGTCAAGATGTTTTTGAGAAGGTGTTGAGTGTAATACTGCAGTTTCTTTTGTGATATTTAGAACTATCAACAAGATGACTGTATAGATAGCGTTGTATCACACCGCTTTTGCACTACGGGGTTCAAACATGACCCTTTGACGAAAAATAACGGATTTCGGGCTAAAATATCTCAAATGGGTCACCATTAAAGCTAAAATCTATAGGCACTACAAATGCGAAATAGGCAGGCAAAAAGGCACTAAAACATTCGAAATAGGCACCAAAAGGCTGCCATTTTTTTTTCGTTTTCTCAAATGTTGGCACAGATTTCGAAACAATAAACAAACATATATATAGGAAAGTGGGGGATTGCCGCCCACTTAAGGAAAAATTCTAGTATCTCCGTACTTTTCTATCCTTTTGTAATAAACATTGATTTGTTGGGCATAGTATAGTTAACAAATATAACGGAGACCTTCTGTTGAAAACAATGCACAGGAATCAGCAGACGTTCTTGAATCGCACCGTCTGTGTTCGGATAATGCGCCCACGTGCGGGTAATGTCGCCCATGTTAGTGGATGACGTTCAAATTACGATTCTTGCACATGATACATAAAGAGGCAATAATTTAAAAGTATAACTAATTATTTAGGTCAATTACAGAAATTAGGGGCAATGTTGCGTGTACAACAATGTGGTAATTATACTTTTAACGCTGAAACTTCAACTAGCTTCCATGATGCGTAATTATTGGATGTTAAATATTCACTAAAGTGTAACAAACTTGTTTTTGGATCAATGTAACGACTATTTAGGTTATCCAAAGTAAATAAAAAGCAAAGAGTAGGGATGTGTAGTTCGCGAACGATCTCAACGAACTGGTCTTTTTACTGACCAGTTCGAACTAGTTCAGAGGCTTGACAGATTGTAGTTCGCAAGAACTAAATGCGTGCGCATCTCACATATATAACTGTAGTAAAGCAGCAAGAAGGAAACATGCAATACAAAACAGAGACCGAGAGAAAGTTTAGTTCGCGTAGCGAACTAAATGCGTGCGCATACGAGAGGGAGTTTTACTTACGAAAAGGATGTTTACGCACTTCACCCCCTCCCAGGTCGTAGACAAATCGCGGGAAATCCAAGTTCAACCGCATCCGCTTTTGTGATGTTTCTCAAGTAGCAGACGTTTTACTCCGTTCAAGTGATGGTAGTTTCTTTCTCTCTCTCTCTCTCTCTCCCTCGCGCTCTAACAAAGACGCAAGACGGATGAACTAGTTCACTTCGAAGCTATCAGTCCAGGTCCCCAGGGACAGAAATTAAAAGAAAAAAGACAGCAACTGAGGCAATGTTAGGATGTGTCAGAAAACCACGGTTTCAAAATTTATCTCCATGATGGGACACAATACCAAAGATGTAATCCGTTATATAGAAAAAATTCGTAGACGATTGCTATAATTGTTTTATTTCGAGGCGTTCAAATTAAATACAAATTATACCTTGTAAAACAGTATGTAAATTATTTATTTAAGCGTTTTATACAACAAAAAATAAAATTAGTAGTTAGGCCTACATTCTCAATTCACCAAACGAATGCCGAAATTGTGCTTGTAATGTGCATCATCGCTTTCCCCTCAAAATAGCTTGTAGCCCCACTCCTATCGCTACAATCTTTTGTGGCATTAAGGTATAAATGAAATTTTCAATAAAAGGTATTCCGAACTCTCTCTCTCTCTCACTAGTTAATTTATGTGAGAAATGGCTCGCTTCGGAGGACCTAAGAAAACATCTCGTAATTTTAAGAACGTACAAAACGTGACTCAACGTTATATTTAGACTATAAATAACGTGACAAATAGATTCTGAATTTATTTATGGGCCTTTGACACTTTTGGTTAAGACCGGGATTGGGTAGAGGATGGGGAAAGTATCGGCAGGGTCTTACTGAAGGTTCCATACCTGCATTCGCCTAGTGAAACTGAGGGAAACCCCGGAGAACCTCAGTCAGGACGGTCGGCCGCGGGGTTTGAACCCACGTATCCATTTCCGCTCCGAAGTCGGGGACGTTACCGCCTGAATATAACAAATAGAAGAAAGTTGTCATGCACTTGCTTTTAAGTACAATTCTAGCATTTGTTCGCTGGACTCCAGTTTAGAAAAATAATATACTGAAACCATCTTTTGTACAGCGTTTGATAGCGCAGAAATTAATTTGCGTAACTACAATTCGCAAAGTTCAATTCGCTCATGTTCATCTCATTCGCTTTTACTTTTTTTTTCTTAATATATACGTATATATCTCAACCCGTCTGGTCAGTGTGGGAGTAGTAGGTCAACTGCTCCACTTGGAGAGTGGCTTCATCCACTAGTGGATTGAATATGGCTGTGATTTATGTATTATATTGTAGAAGAAGCATCCTCCGTCACTACCCTATGAATCTCAAAGATGTCGGCTTTGATTTTGGGAGGTCCTGGGTTAACCCAGCGGTTTTACCTCTATCACACCAGGCTAACGCCGGGATAGTTGGTAGGCCTACCTTTGATACTATCTGGTGGATTTCCTTCCCACATCCTCTCCCCATTCCTATCCCGACTTGAATGAACCATAGTTACCTAAAGTTCATAAATAAAACTCAAAAATGATCCTCAAAGAGTAGAACTAACTTCTTCGGTTACAAAATGGGTGCTGCAATCCTAATTAGGATATTGAGCTTTCTCCCTTCCTGCTAAATCAAATGTAAAAATTTGCGTGCATATAAATCACAATTAGTCGTTGATA